>BGPR01000840.1:189193-235148 GCA_013235015.1 Araneus ventricosus | reverse complement strand
AAAAATGTTCTAAGCATTGGTATAAAAATTTTGATACTTTCTTTACTAATTTTTTTTAAATGTTCTAAGCATTGGTATAAAAATTTTGATACTTTCTTTACTGACTACAAAAACCTTTAATCACATATCTTTACTTGCTTATTTTTAGTAATTTTGATATACTTTCCGGACACCTTGTTTATTAGTTTGTTTTAAAATGGATCTTGCTATGAATAGTAACTCTCAAGCTTACGCAAAATAAATAATATCTCTTCAAACAAATTTCATTTCTTTTCTAATGGAAAACAACAAATGGAAATTTTGAATCCATAAAGGGAAGCCAAAATTTAGTCAAGAGATTGATATTAGCTTGAAGACTACGAAATAAATGTTCTTTTAGATCTTTCACTATGACTTTGAGCATTTTTCTGTGACTACTTTTTGTATCATGCTTTTAACAGAATATATACGAAAGCTAGAACTAAAAACATTATAGTTACCATTTAGTTGAAAGCATAACTTTCTTATTTAGCTATGTCATGAAGTATTTTGGAGAATATATATATATAATGACAGTGCATCGAATTGATCTATAAAATATTTCATTATTTATACATTCGTTAGTTGAAGTTTTTACTAAACGGAGCACTTAAATCTAAAGCTGCTTCGTTTTAGAAATCTGGAATTTTTTGATACTCTAATTAAAATTCAAAAAAATTAGATTAATCATATGGAAAGATAAAAAAGACAGCTAATGAACTAGCCTTGAAATATCGAAATGACTCTAATCATATAGAATTTACCTCAGAAATGTAAAGTTTTAAATACAAAGCTTCTATAATTCCAAAACTCCCAGTCGCTTCCTGCTTGAAAAGATAATTTTGATATAGATAATTTTTAAAAACTTAAAATTAAAACCTCTTTTCAGATTTGAACTTCGACAAGAAAAATAATCTACGAGTAATATGGCTATTTTTTCTATAGTAACGAAGTAAAAATTAAAGAGAGTAACTGACGATTTTCATCGCCTAAGAAACATAAACTTGAACAATTTTTATGCATTAGCTGGTAAGATTCTGATTTCTTTTGAAATTATATTAATCCCTTTGGAATTTCTTGCAATAATGTAATCAAGAAACTACATAATAGAATCTTTATTTATGCTTTCTTTAGAGTTATTTTTACTCAAAAACGCAATTTTCATTTATTCATGGGTAGGCAATTGTCCCTACTCTTCAAGTGAAAGCATGATTGGGCACAGTTCTGGTATGATACATTAATATACAGGATTTCCGAGAATTATTGGACACATTACAAAACTATGCAGAAAAACATAAGAAAGGCGCAGTTCGGGTCCGCGCCGTAGATTTTTCGTGACAACGTCGTGTTAAAATCATAAAACAAGTATTTCGTATTAATATGTAATTTAATTATCAATCTCTTTAATACAATATTTACACAGAGTAGTATAATGGTTACAGAATAGATAAATCACAAGCTACATACGATACACCTCTGATATATCTATTCTCCAACTCCCCTTAAAAGATAGTAGATTATTGTAGACCTAGCGAAACAAATATCATTAATCAAAAAATCAACAAAGGCAAAGCTTCAAAAAAACGCACGTTAGGGGCCGTTCAAATATTACGTAAGCATGTTTTTGGTATTTTTTGACTCCCCCTTCCCCTTTGTCAGCAAAAATAAGCAAATCGCAAACTCCCTCCCCCCCCCTTGGGTGCTTACGTAATATTTGAACAGCCCCTTACATCTAATTTCATATAGAGGCAATTTGTTGATAGCCCCCGAAAGCGCGATCAGCGTTAAGACAAAAGATGATATTGAGCCTTTTCTTTATCCTACTGAAGTGGATCATTCATTCTTTCGTGAAATAATGTCATCACCAGGTAATACCAACGCAAATGATATTGTTTTAAGTAATGCTTGTTTTGAGATAAGCGCTTCTCCGTTATTTCCCATTTGTTTTTCTTATCGCCACTGTGGTGCGATTGTTGCATTGGAAATTCATCTGCAGTATCAGTCGCGTGCTGACCGATTGCTTTTGCGGATTACTGATATTTAAATGCCTTTTTATTAAAAAAGTGCAAATGCGTTAAAAAAATATTTGAAACCGGCGGGAGTGGCCTCCCCGAATCTTCCTCACATACGACCAGTAATATGAAGTGGGTAAATACCCAGCTGGTAGGTAAATCTTTTTAGGGTACATAACGCGGGTATTTACCCCAGGCCTAGGTATTATTGAGAAAAAATTATATATGATGATTTGCAACGAAACATAAAATTTATGTAATCCGAAAAACTTGATATTTTGCAAAAAAAGGGTATTTGGCCAGCATTCCGCGCACATAAAAATTACGTATTTTCGCAAATTTTTATGCGCGCTGAGGGTACCACAACTAATAAGATTTTAGATGTGGTACCCACGTTTCTGAGTAAAAAAATTTATTATAGATAACACACAAGATTTCACCACACCTCTGTTTCCATCTCGTCCATCTGGAGAATGTCAAAATAAAGTTTCAATTTGGGGGGGAGGGCCATAATTTCCGAAAATCGCGTTTGCCGCTGGCTACTATTTCCTTCGTAGACTGCGCCATTTCGAAAGGAAATCATACTTTAAACAACCGCTTGGCGGCACGGCAGTTTACTGTCGCCAATACACAATAGCAACCGAATATGCAATTTGAACGCCTTTTTTTTAACCAATTGACACAAAAATTTAACACAAATCTACAATTAAGGTTAGAAGGCCACATGCAAAATTTCATTTATCTAATTTTGGAATTATGTCTGTCTGTGTGTCTGTGAACACGATAACTCGAAAACTGTTAAATCTACAGGGATTAAATTTGGTATGTGGTCTTGACACATAATTTGCAGGTTTCTACCACATTTTGGACAAAATCCGTCCACGGGAAGTTTGTCTGTCTGTATATCTGTGTTAATGTGAAAGCGATAACTCACAAACTTGAATAGCTAGATAGATAAAATTTGGTACACAGTTTTAAGATAAGGAATGCAGGTCCGTATAAAAGTTTGGGCCAAATCCGTCGTTTGTTGAGAATACATTTTATAATTATTATTATTTATTACTAGCCGCCTTCGGCGACCAGCTTGTTCGTCGGTAATATGATTTCAATTGAATCTTGCATCCTTTTTTAGTCCTAGTTCTCTTAAAAACGCAATTTAAAACTTCAGATTGTGGTAGATATTTAGCCCATGTTCCGTTAGTGACCTTGGACCTCTTCTGTTCATTGTCTATTTAAATGTTCCTAATGGAGTCAAATAACTGACCATGTCATTTAACCTTTAATTGCACGTTGTCGGCGCGATCTTGGCTTTCTTGTTCCTCTTGCAAAATATGCATTTGATTTCAACATTAAAATGGCGTAGCACATTTTATGGCCAACGGCATGTTAGCTGGATTAAAACATGCTGAGAAGAGAACGAAAACATAGTAGCCATAACCATTCAGTTTAATGGATATACTTCTTAATCTAAGCAAAGCAATATCTCGGAGAGCTTGTTTTACGGATTTCACAAAAATCTGGATGAAGTGAAATATGAATGTAAAATGTATTGGGATCCTATTTCAGATTACAACAATGAAAGAAAAATATGCAATTAAATATTTGTTGAAACAATGAAAACGGTTTGAGCTGCGTTGCAACAATGAAAAGCATTATTGTAAATTATACCAAAAAATATTTTTAAAATTTATTAAAATTCGATAAAACATTGTACGACAACTTAAAAACAACTTAATTGATATCATTGGAAAGGTAATTTTTTGCGCTTTCAGATGGTGTAAAAATATTTTTTGTGTTGTAATATTTTCGGAAGTTATTAAGAAAAAACGCCGAAATTTCGCCCAATTTTTAATTAATTAAAATTTTAATTAAAACTTCAAGAAAAAGTGCTACGAGGTGCATATTCCCATCCTTCAAAGTATGTTTCTGCCAAATCTAGTAGCTCCAAGTCTAATAGTCTGCACTGTAGAGAAATAACACACACACATTCTTCTTTATTATTAGTAGAGAATACACATTACTATTTGTTGAGAATACATACGCGACATAATGCATTCTTTGATGTATCTATCATACAACCATAATAACAGTGGAATTATCTTGGTTATTGTTATGTAAATAAGCAATTCTTTACATTATAGGGAATATGAACAAAAATAGCTAAAAAAAAGAAGAACAGAAAAGCATAAAAATGAACACAATGCATCTGGGACGCGCAAACGCTGCAACTTCCAGGAATTACTAATATAATAGCCGAGATCTCTCGGTAACGCTCTGACGTCACCAACAATAAAATTCGAGCCATAGCGCAGCGAGACGTTAAACAACATTATTTCATTGCTAGAGAACCTAAATTTCAGTAATTTTAAATTTAAAAGAGTCATTGTTGTTGTAATTTCAAATTTAATAGCTCTAAAATACTGAAAAGAAATTTTCTATCGATTGATGTAAAATTTATCTCACTATGATCAATAGTTCCCGAGAAATTTTAACTAATATTAATCATATATTTTAAATTAATTTCCGTTTTTCAATAGAAAGTAGTAAATTAAAGTGGTATATCATGCGCGTGATATAGTTTGGACGCCACGATGCATCTAACTATTTAGTGAAATCCTGATGATATAATTTGATAATATTTTTTATATAATATTTTTGGCAACGTTTGTTAAGCAGAGAAGTGCTTTGTCTTGAAACTAGATTTTCTATCCATCTAGATTAGTGTTCCTTAAACATCGATAGTTCAGCTATCGATAGTCCAGTCGATAGTTTTCCCAACTATCGACTGAAACTATCGATAGTATCGATAGTTTCAAAACTATCGATACTATCGATAGTATCGATAGTTTTATTTCAGGCGATACTATCGATAGGTGCTCCTTCAGTCGATAGTTTAGAAACTATCGATACTATCGATAGTTTTTAAACTATCGATAGTTTTTAAACTATCGATAATAGGTATAAATGAGACATGAGTACGTATGTAACGTAAATATACATGAAACGTAAGTACATAAGTAAAGTACGTCTGAAACGTATATATGTAATTTACTTCATACGTATATATGAAACATGCGTACGTATGTGAGGTACGTTCATACGTATGTAAAGTAAGTATATATGAAACGTAAGTACATATGTAACGTACGTCTGAAACGTACATATGTAACTTACGTCATACGTATATATGAAACATGCGTACGTATGTAACGTAACTATATATGAAACGCGAGTACGTTTTTAACGTAAGTATGTATGAAACGTGAGTACGTATGTAACGTACGGCTGAAACGTACATATGTAATTTACGTCATACGTATATATGAAACATGCGTACGTATATGACGTACGTTCATACGTATTTTAGGTAAGTATGTATGAAACGTAAGTACATATGTAACGTACGTTTGAAACGCACATATGTAACTTACGTCATACGTATATATGAAACGTGCGTACGTATGTAACGTAAATATATCTGATACGCGAGTACGTTTTTAACGCAAGTATGTATGAAACGTGTGTACGTATGTAACGTACGTCTAAAACGTATATATGTAATTTACGTCATACGTATATATGAAACATGCGTATGTATGTGACGTACGTTCATACGTAAATATGAAATATGCGTTCGTATGTAACGTACGTCAAACGTATATATGAAACGTGCTTACGTATGTAACGTAAGTATATATGAAACGCGAGTACGTATGTAACGTAAGTATATATGAAACATGATTACGTATGTAACGTACATACGTACGTATGTAAATGTACTATGAACGTACGTATGTGGCATGCATACGTACACACGTAGCCTGTATACTTTCGTACATTATATATGTATGTGCGTTATATAGATATCTTCGTACAAAGACGCGTACGTTACTTGCCTAGGAACGTTTCATATACACGTATGCAACGTTTGGGAGCGTACGTACGTTTATAACGTAAGTACTTGTGTATGCAATTTACTTACGTATGAAATGTGTATATGCATGTAACGTACGAACTAATCTAAGTAACATACTTGCATAGGTATGTAACATACGTACGTAAGCATGTAACGTACTAAGTTTATGTATGTTTCAAACATACGTACGTACGCTACATACGTAATCATAATTCGTAAATACATACGGGCAATAAAATGTATGAGAGTTCCTTGCATAGAACGTACGTTACATACATATATACGTAAGTTACATTCATACAAACGGACGGCCGTTACACACATACGAACGTACATTATATACGTACGTATATCCGTAAATTTTTACTTACAAACTTAGTACTTAACATATATACGTAACGACGTTGTGCCTTATATGTGTACTTATAGTACCTAAAATACTCACCTACATACTTATCACATTACAAGCGTATGTACTTTGTACTTTAAATACCTACGTACTGCATACGTTACTCCCATACATATATACAGATACGAAGTACAAAAATTTCTCAGTAATCCAATATCAATTCCTCGATCTATTTATTACTTGAACAAAAACTATCGATAGTTTGAAAACAATCTAGAGTAAATACATGAGAAATTAAAGCTAAAATTTGAATAATGCAAAAATGCATCAATAATCAAAGTGGTATAATTACTTAAAGCACCCCTTATAACAATACATAGACTTGTTGCTTGAGAGAAAACAATCGATAGTTTCAAAACTACCGACTAGAACTGCAAGATAATTTATTAAAATATCCAAAATTGACCAAAAAGACCAATATTTAAATTATACAAAAATGCATCAATGATAGGTATTATATAATACAGCACCCCCACTGACACAATACACGACCCGCCACTAGATAGAAGCAATACTATGCACAGTCAATAGTTTGAGTCGATAGCTTTAAAACTATCGACTGAAACTATCGATAGTTCCAGTCGATAGTTTTGAAACTATCGACTGAAAATGCGCCTATCGATAGTATTGCCCGAGAGGAAACTATCGATACTATCGATAGTATCGATAGTTTTGAAACTATCGATACTATCGATAGTTTCAGTCGATAGTTTCGAAAACTCGATACTATCGACTTGGCTTCGATAGTATCGATAGTCTATCGATGTTTAAGGAACACTAATCTAGATTATATCTACTAGATTTTTTTTAGACCAAGAGGTTTTTTGAATAAAGAAATATGTAAATAAAAAAATATATATTTCCTGTCATAAAACATACGTTTATTTAATTTGTTTCCAATCAATGTTAAACATTTCTTTCGCATGTATATCTATTTGAACACGTCAAATTTGACGGGCAATCTCTCGAATGAAGAGGCAATTTGCACCCGTCCTACCATGACGGGTGATTTTTCTAGTGCAATAATAATAATGCAGTATTAACTAACAGAATAAAAAATCTATCATAGGAAAAAACAAGACGGTAATAGATGCAAAATAGTTAATACTGCATTATTGTTATTGCATTCCTGGAAGCTGCTGTGTTTGCGCCATTTCCTCTAATACAAAGTTTAATAGTTTTTTTTATTATTAGTTATTATTATTTTATTATTAGTTAGTTAGTTTTAATGTTAAATAATTCATCTTGTCGATTATTGTTCATATTCTAGTATATTTACATTATAGAGATGACATATAGTGCAATATAAAGCGTTTATACGCTTTGGGTTAATTTATCGTGCAATCATTGATTAGATGTTTTGAATGCAACAACTTTTAAGTAATTCCCCATTTCATCTAAACTTGCAGTTTTGTTTTGCTTAAATCAATATTTGTTTTGTAGTTACCATCTCTATCACAAGAGATTAGTCCATTTCTTGTTTTATATCAGTAAAACATTTGCTCGTTTTCTAGATTATCTTTGCAATAGAAGGTGTGGGTATTATGAGAATTAGCTAGAATTTACCAGAATATGTATGTCCTTCAAATTTATGTTTATGAAGGTCATCACGTAAATGGTATTATATTACAATACAGTTTTTAAATTTTTAGTAAATAATAATACAGAATAATCGCATTAAAATAATGGTAATAAGAGAGTGTAAGAGTTAAAATAATGATAATTTTTTACAATAAAAGTTGAAATTAGTATGAATTAAAAGTAGTTTCCTGTATCTTGTACAGCTAGTACATCAATTAGTAGTAGTTTAGTTATTAGTTTATTAGAACAAAATGATGCTCATTTAAAATATTAATGCTAACTATTCAAAGTTACAAGACTTCTAATAATATATTTCTTACTAAAACAGTGATAATATTCGTATGGGATTTTTATTATAATTCACGTGAATGATAATAATGGGTTTATTTTCAATGATCATATTGTTACAAAGCTATAAAGTCGTTTCCCTCAGATGCTAGACTTGGCGGCAAAGGGAATTTTCTAGAAGGACCTCGAACTTTCAACCTATTTCTACTGGTTTCATGAACTTTCTAGAGATTACGTCACTTCCTACGTAAGGAAGTCACTTCCTGTTGAAAAGTATAAAGGCAAGCTCTCAAGCCAAGAAGAGTCAGTTGGAATTTGATCAGCAAGCAAGCTGGTGAGCTGATAAGAAACCTTTGAGCGCTGTGTTGAGATTTATTGGTAGTCTCTGTTGTGAATTTTTAATACTTGTGCTACGTTTCTTTGCTTGGAATATAAAGAGCTTTATTTTTGTAATCCTGCTTATTGGGTTGCATTCACGTACACCCACAAGACAATTTCGTTACAATATCATTCCCCAAAATCAAGAAATCAAAACTTCTGTAATTAATTTTTATAAAAAAAATAATAAATAAATTTTGGCTTTTGTATTCGCAAATAGTGAGGTAATCTGCAAAGGTTTCGGAAACGGAGGGTTCCGGGTTCAAAACCCGATTCCACTAAAGAACCGCCGTGTTTGTGGGCCTAGTGCACGTTAAATCTGAAATGGGTCAAGCGTTCTTTCGCTGGTGCGGAATGGATGTTTGGAGAGGGAGGTGCCGTCCTTGTCATCTGACCGCGGTTCAAAATGACGAGGTTCGTCCTAAAATAACCCTCGTGTTGCTTCAAAACGAGACTTAATATATTACTACTAACGAGTTGTTTCGGACTAATAAATCTACTTTCTTGTTTACTCACTGAACCCGGCTAGAGTGAGAATTCAAAAGGATCAAAAACTGGAGTAAATTTTCATTCATGAAATCAGAATGAAATCCCCTCTTTCACTACAGGAATTCCACCCTCGGTTGCGCGATCAGTTGTCAGCAAAGAAAGGAACTAATTTTAACCCGTAAAATTCACACTGGCGCCCGAATCCGCCTGAGTCCGGCCTGTGTCGAATGAGGCGGAATAGGGCTCATAGGGTTAAACCGTACTCTTCAATTCTTTGCACCTCCGTGACAGTATGTTAATCCAGTCTCGATCATTTTTTCCTTTATAACTATAATAATTAGTCCTAATGAGAATGAAAATGCGCATTCTGCAAGAAAAATTCGAATTGTAATGATCAAAAAACAGCTAATAGATTCAGATTGCTTGGGTATCTTTTAGATATTGCGACTAAAGGAGGAATCTTTGAAGAGCTAAAAACAGCTAATAGATTCAGATTGCTTGGGTATCTTTTAGATTTTGCGACTAAAGGAGGAATCTTTGAAGAGCTAACAACAGCTAATAGATTCAGATTGCTTGGGTATCTTTTAGATATTGCGACTAAAGGAGGAATCTTTGAAATGCTCAGTATTTTGCTTACTTTCAATGCAAAATAAATTCCTTTAAATTCAAATACCATTGTTTCGTAAGCAAATATTCTATTTGTTTCCCAACGAGCTAACAAA
This sequence comes from Araneus ventricosus, assembly GCA_013235015.1. Lineage (NCBI taxonomy): Eukaryota > Metazoa > Arthropoda > Arachnida > Araneae > Araneidae > Araneus > Araneus ventricosus. Next base: position 225,335 of record BGPR01000840.1, on the reverse strand, counting down.
CGTGTTTATTCACGTAGGAATAATGTATTTTATTTATTTCATAGATATAGAGCAAATATGTTGATTATTTGGTATTAGCTAATCAGAACTGGAAAAGTGAGATTTCAGTATCATTGAAAGATAATAAAATACCACTCATTTAGCTTTGAACCTCATCTGGCGAAATTTTAAGGTTACAAAACTTATGTTAAAGAAAAACAGCTTATTGATCAAGATTTCAGTATCATTGAAAGATGATAAAATACCACTCATTTAGCTTTGAACCTCATCTGGCGAGATTTTAAGGTTACAAAACTTATGTTAAAGAAAAACAGCTTGTTTTCTCTACGGAGAAAAAAGTAAATCTTAATCATTTCAATTATTAATTTTCAATAGCACACGCATTTTCATCAACAATAACATTCACACTTTGGGACATCATTCATTGCGTTTTGACGTATTTACAAACGCATTTTGTTCCTTGCAAGTGTGCATTAATTCTCGAAGATGTTTGCAACTTCGAAAATTAAACAGTCTCTAATAACCAACCTCTCATTTAAATGAATAAAACGAGAAAGAAGAGAAACCGCTTAAATAATAATAACCATTACTAACAGTGGATGCTGATCTAAACCTCGAGCAAAATCGTCCTTGTCCTCCAGAAGTTGTCTTTGTTATTGAAAGGCGAAGGTTTTTCCCAGAAAATATTTATTTTATGAAGAAAAGAACTTTTGCTGGCTATTTTCGGTCAACCTCAACCTTGCTTTGAAAATCTTTCGCTGTTTAATTTCATGCGATTTTTTTTTTATGAACACAGCCCAGTCTTCCGCCATGTTGCAAAACTTTTGTATTCCAAAAAGGCTTTCTTTAATATGTATTTTCTGAGTTAATTAAGGGGTGGAAGCTGTTTTTAATTTTCTTCTGAGAGACTTCTTCATTTCCATACGGAAACAACCAGCAGAAAACAGAGTGGCGCCGTGATTAAGTTTTCTGCCAAATTTTTCAATCTGCTGCATATTTTACGATTTACTTGTTTAAAAATTTTATTATGTCTTTGTGAAAACCGGATTAACGAACTTAGACTAACTACGATCTTCACAAAAAAAATTGTAGATTTCCGTCAAGTTTTAAAGGCAATCTATCTATCGGAAATCTGTTTAGCTGTTGGTACGTGTGAACGTGAACACTCTATATACAGGGTGTCCACACTTATCGTGAACAATAGCTACTTTCTAAACCGTTAAGGATAGACATATAGTTCCAATTGAAGAAATGCTTTAAATGAAGGGAAGAAATATAATATATGTTTTTTGAGTGAATAAATTTATTCCTGAGAAAGTTACGAATTCTAATTTTTTATACCGTCCCCCGGTCCTATCAGTCATATTTAGCAAAAATGTTTGTCACTCTAATATTTTAAACAAAAAAAGTCCCACTCTTTTGCGACTAAAACTGACCGAGTTATGGAGCTTTGAATATCGCTGACTTAGACCACTTTACACCATTTCAATAGCCGTCTTCAAGACGATACACCAATCAATGCACAGTACTTGCTAGACGAGGCCGCTGATTGGTTAAAAATCATGAAATTCGAAGCTCTAGAACTCGCTCAGTTTTAGTCGCAGAAGAGTGGGACTTTTTTTGATTAAAATGTTAGAATGTCAAGAATATTTTACTGAATATGACTGATAGGACCGGGGGACCGTATAAAAAGTTAGAATTCGTATTTTTTTCAGAAATATGTTTAGTGACTCAAAAAAACATATATTATAATTTTCCCCTTCATTTAAGGCATTTTTCCAATTGGAACTATATGTCTATCTCTAACGGTTTATACATTAGCTATTGATCACGATAAGTGTGGACACCCTATATATAAAAGAGGAAAGTATGTGTGTGTTTGTTTGTTTATTGATTCTTTATGCACGTCCACACCGTTGGACTTATGACGACCAAATTTGGTACAATGGTGAATTAGCACAAGTGGGAGCTAACGCCGTAAAAATTATTTTAAAATTCGAATTGGATTTTTATTTATTTAATTAAATAAAGAAAATTGAGCTATTTTTAGACGTTTTTCACCAATAACTTCTGAAATATTTATGGTAAGAAAACTATTTTTACATCACCTTCAAGAGCAAACAATTATCTTTTTAATGACACCAATTTAATTGTTGTACAATATTTTCTCGAACTATAATTAACGTTTCAAAATTCATTTTAAACTCTAATTGCAAAGAATGCTTTTATTATTATAAAATAAAATTCAAACTAATTTATTGGTTGATCAAATCTTTTATTCACGTGTTTTTACCACTATTAAAGCTAAGAAAATATTGCTATTTTTTGAACTTTTTCTTACTTCTGAATATTCTTCTTCTTCTGTTATATCGTAGCATGCACTTTCATTTTCATTCCGTAGCTTTTAATTTGCACTCAAATATCCGATGACGTTAGTTTAGTTACTACGCGATGTGAGTTTCAGTTTGACTTTAATTATAGTATTCATAGAAAGTATTTATATTTAGTTTTTATTCTCCTAACTGAGGTTTAAAGTCTTTTTGTTCGAGCATCCTTCTTCAGCGAAATTCTTTCGACTGAGAATCGTTCTCCAGCGATTTTGACTTTCTTTGTCTGATTTATAAAACATTTTATTTAGAAGCTTCGCAGTAACCAACAGTATAAGTATATTTGTACATTATCAAACCGTATTAGTTATTTAACTATATATTGTTTAAAATAAATGTTCTTTTTTGAATTTTCTCGCGTTTTCATTCAAACCATACTGTTATAAGGTGATATAAAGGCTATATTTGAAAGTTTTAATTCAACAAGAACAGATTCAAAGAAGATTTACGTTTGTTGTGGAAAGTTGGTGACAATATTTTTAGGGGGAAAAAACGGGAGGCTGGTATATGAAAAAACATGGTTCCCGAGAAACGCCGGGTTTTCAGCTAGTAAACATATAAACGCAAAGAATTAGGCAGATGAGATTTGACATACAGCTTCATTACTAGATTTGTAGATATGTCTCAAAGTTTGGACCAAATCCAATCAAAGAACTAACTATGTGTGTGTGTGTGTGTGTGTGTTGATCTGTCTAGTTATAGTTTTGTGAACACTATAACTCAATGATAGATAATTTAATTTTAATTCTAATTTTAATTTAATTTTTATTTTAAAAATTTATTTTTATTTTTTTAATTTTTTTAAAATTTAATTTTAATATAAATATTTTTAATTTTAATTTTTTATTATTGATTGTTGAAACTTGATCTTCCTTATATGTCACCCTATTCTAGAAAACATATTTAGCCAGTGCGTGTTGTTTTTGTATTTGTTTATATTTGTATGTTTGGATTCTCTTTTGCTACCGTTATTAGTTAATACTTTGTATGTAAGATTCCAACCGATAGCTATAAGTTCTTTCATTCCTATCCATGGATGGTGCAATTTTTCAAAAGGAAAATAAAATGTTGTGCAATGCTAGTTCAGCGACAATTTTGCTGTTGCTTTTTCCAGAATTCGTACGCTTTAAAAATAATCCCATCCATTTAAATCTTATTTCAAATATTTTTTAAATATTTGTTCTCGTTCTTCTCTCTCATAGATATTTTTAAAAAACCACCTTTCCAATCCATTCACATCCATCCCAAACTGATGAGGAGGGATCTACGCTATAGGAACAGGATGTCACGTGGCGTAGTAGTACCGGATGCGTCATAAATTAGTGCAAACTTCAAAAATTCATAATAAAAGAAGTAATGTTCGGAAAAAAAATTTCGGTTTGCGCGAATATGATCAGAGGGACATTGGATTTTTTTTCATTAAAAAAATGATTCCAAAAGTAACCAAAAGAGGGCGCTCACACATCATACTGAGAAATTTTATACAAATCAGGGTAGCAATAAAACACCTGGCTGGAAATGGATTCGTCATTCGATCCTATCGTTGGCAGATCGATTTTGGGTGGTTAAACTTTTCTAGAAGAATGGTGAATCCACAACTATTGCATTGCGAAAGTTTCGCACGGAGGAAGGACTGAAGATGCAAAAAAGCCTTATTTCATTGAATGGGATACTGAATTTTTACTTTCTCGTATACGAAGGGTACAAAGAGAGTATTGTAATCGTCAAAAAATTTGAACTCGAGATTTTGACGAATCTCCACGTTTTAGACCTCCCTGAGTCCGAAAAACACAATTTTGGAATTATGTCTGTCTGTGAACGCGATAACTCGAAAACTATTAGAGCTACGGAGATGAAATTTAGTATGTGATCTTGACACATCATTTGTAGGTTTATATCAAATTGTGGACAAAATCCGTCCACGAGAAGTGTCTATCTGTCTGTCCACGGTCATGTGAACACTATAACTCAAAAACTTGAATAGCTAGATGGATACAATTTGGTACATAGTTTATCATCATGAATGTAGGTCTGTATCAAATTTTGGACCATATCCGTCGAAGGGTTGATGGTCTGTCGGGCTGTATAATCGCATACTTGTAAAAATTATATCTCCTAAACCCTTTGGCTTAGATAAACAAAAATTGGTATGACGGTTGCTAACATTAATTATAGATCTGTGCCCAAATTTCGTTTAAATCTGTTTAAAAAGTCGTTCAAATTGCATAATTAATTTTTCTAATCCGATTCTCCATACGCATGCGTACTGGTAGCAATTTCTGTGCACGCGGAAGGATTACGTCACTTTGTCCTTGAGCCGGCAAGAGTGGAATTGTGTGATACATGCGTTTTATTCGGTACGCATCTCTTTGAATTTGATTCTTTACCTAAATATTTTACAATCACTATAATCTACAATGAAAAACCTTCCGATAGTCATTGGATTCTGGGTTACAGTAGGTTTGAATTTTTTTATCCACGCGGGGGGAGGGGAAACAGCACCTTTTTGGGGAAGGATATGAGAAAGTTTAGGGGTGACCACTCCCGCTGATTTTTATATACATGGGGGAAAAATCCAATGTCCTTCTGATCATATTCGCGCAAACCGAAATTTTTTCCGAGCATTACTCCTTTTATCATGAACTTTTGAAGTTAGCACGAATTTATGACGCACTCGGTATATAATATTTACACCAAAACTGTAGACCTGTTTCTAATTTTGGTGTAAATCCGACTACGTGTAGGCTGTCCGTCTGTTTATTTGTCCTTGTCAATATGCATACGATAACTCAAAATGACCAGGATAAATTAAACGCAGCATGCGTTCTTGACGTCAAAAATGTATATTCAGGTAAAATTTTGGAACTAATCAGTCAAAGGGAATTATTAGTTCCTCGGGTGGGAAATGCAAATCGATTCTCTTCACTATATATGACAAAGCTGAACATAAAAACACGCTTTATTGGGTAAGTAAGTGCGCTGAAGAGTTGATGGGAGACCACTCCTGCCATTTTAACATCTATTTATGTTCGAAATGCTGGTCTCTTTAATGCAAAATTTTATTCAAATATGCATGCTTTCTCTTGATAGTGTCTTTAGGAGTATGGTTTTTTTGGTACAAAACATCGGAGAAAATAATTGGAGGAATGAAACAGCTTCGGAAACTTATAAAGCTACTCTCTCAAATATAGAAATTTTAATAGCGCTGATAATAATAATTAATATACCTACATATTATTATTATTATTATGTGACTATTAATATTTAAAAATTCAATGATCATTACGATTGAGAGGCCAAAATTTAAAAAACATCGTTAGAAGGATAATTTTTAAATAACGATTTTTAACTAATTAATTTTATTGACGGCAATAAAATTAAAATAAAGCAATAGAAGCTTGAAAACAGCTGGGATATCTTGAATTCGGAATGAGGCCAATTTTAGATTTTTATAACGTTTTAAATTATTTCTTTAATATTTATATACATTTTTCAGAAGTTCCTTATATATTCCTTATTAATTTCTTTACTTTGAAGTTAAAAGAAAGGTTGGATTATTTTTAAATTACCTGTGAGCCTTTGAAATCATTTGAGTGCATTTAAAAACAAAAATTTTTAACACCTAAATGATTAAACGCCAAAAGAGAAAAATTTATTCTTTAAATATCAGGCAAGTATTATCATTAAAAATGTGAAAGAGAAAGATTTACTTGCTTTCAGTAAAACAATTAAATTGAAGGCAAACTTTAATTACTTAGGTGGAAATTCAAATGATTATCCATAAATTTCTTTCAAAAATTCTTTTATTTGAATTGAAATAAATTTCTTTTATTTCCATCAAAGTACTGCAGGAAATTTCACGTGAACAATATCTTATTGTTTTAATGTGCTACAAATCTGCAAGTTTCCTTGGCATCAATTCATTCCAAGATCCATTATTATTTTCATGTGAATATCAATAAATCTCCAGGTATTAATGCTCGTATTTTTATCAAATCTCATTGTTCTTGTTATCTCTCTATTAAATGTCAGATGACAGATTGTTGTTAATTGATAATTTATATAAAAGTATTACAATGCTCTCTAATCTTTTTGCTGAATCTCAAATAATGGATTTTACTTTTTAAAGGAATGTTGTTTTTGATACTCAAAAAATCTTCACCCACGATAAAAATATTTACAGTCGCGCGTGTCTTCCGAGATTTTTTCGACATCTGTTTTACGAAATCATCACAGGCTAGGTAAAATCCAAATGGATTAATTTTAAAACAACAGACTAATTTGAATTAAACTAGTTTATTTTTATTTACCACTTTTACAAGAGAAAACTTATTTCCACACATTTTTTTTTATGTGGTCAAGTTTAAATTTATCTTTGCAATGTTGCTTTCCAGGATTCTAGATTCGAAACCCGATTCCACTTAAAACCGGCCGTACCTCCAGGAGAAAAACCCTGGTCAGGGTTGCCGCAAGTAGACGAGTCGAAGAAAGGAGGTAAATGGGTAGTAAAATCCAGGGAGGGTCCACAAACTCGATGCGCAGTAGATCTTTCCGCGAATGACGTCGTATTGGGACAGATTTCGAAACTCTCTGTTATTCAACGTTGTTTCGAATTAAAGCAACAAATCTATTCCATCTGTTAGAAACGGCAAAAATACCAGATTAACGGTTCGTTATTGAATCTTCATCATTTTACATCACGAAACTGCTTTTCATTGCTTTTAAATTCCCCGCGCTATGTACTTTTATTTTTAATTAAAATGAATCAGGTTCTTCTCTTTTTGTTTACTTGACAGTAATTCCAAATAATCGATAAGCTTTTCGAGAATACTATTTGCTTTTTCTTTTCGGTCCAATAGGAGTTTTCAATGAATGAAAATAAATAATATGATCTTTTGGGCTTATTTCTATCTAGTCTGGAGGGTTTTTTTTCTTTTTCAAATTAAAAGGCGGGAAATTTAGTTTTATTATGAACATTTCTCGTTTTGTTCAGTGCTGAGGTGGTTGCTTGATTGTTAAGGAGAGGTTTTTGAATTTTCCCTAGTTTCGTTAACTAAAGATAAAAAAACGGCTCTTTTCAAAGCCAAATATTATAGTTTTTAGGAAATTTTTTGCGTAATACAATGCCTGGTTGTCGTTGGGAAAATTTGATTTTGAAATGCAGAAGGAAAGATAATCTGTTTTAAAAATAAAATAACCATTTTTGCAATCATTTCTATATAGTGTGAATACTGATTGTCACATTGCTCGAAAGTTTTGAAATTATATATGTGTGCGAAAATGTAATATCTATGAATTATGTATGTGATATATATGTGTATAATTCTATTACGAATTATGCGATGAAAGCAATTATGTAAAAATAAGCTATTTTGGTTCATATTTATTCAAAATTATAAATTAGTTTTTAGAAGGCTCTCAGAGGTTCTTGATTTCGTTTTTAGTTAGATAAAGTAAGTGGAACAATGTTATTTAAACGAATGTGTATTTTATAATATCAAGTAAAATTATTCTTAACTATTCTGTTGCTCTCGTGCTCTGTTTAAACTAGAAATTATACTTATTTATAAAATTTAGGGGCTATAGACGTAATTATCTCCTTATTTGTTGCATAGAGACCATATCAGAAAATTAGATCACTGAATTTTATTGGAATTTTTTAATAAATACTTCGAATTTTTATTTTTCGTAATGTGAGACTCTTTAACAACGTTTCCACAAAAAAAAATCTGGCGTAGGAGTTTTCGTGTTGCTAAAAGAGCTCTCAAACAATTCATTTATTCTGTTACGTAACACTGGGACGAAAGGCATGCTCCCAATCTGACGTCATCAATGAGTCCGCTCTCAGTGAGCCTAACCTTACTACCCTCAAGTAACCTTAAGTAAAATCAACCGCAATATTTGGCGAACTAAGCACACTTCGTTAGGCGAGAATTCGTTTTCGACCGTAATACAAAGCGAAACGACACTACTTCTATCTGCGCCAAATGAAATAAAGCCCTTTCCTCCACCCCCAAAATGCAGTGGAATATCCCGTTTCCATAACGCCCGACACAGGCATGTCTGGTGTCTAGGGGTTTTCTCGTGGAGGTAATACAATATGTGGGGCCGGTGCACGTTAAATCTGAGTGGTGGACCAAACGTCCTCCTGCTGTTGTAGTGCAGAAGTTTGTAATTGCAAGTTCTGTTGTGTAGATGGGTGGTGTTATTTCTATCTAATATGCAATTCTGCATGCTTTAATTAGAATTATTTGTTATAATCGCGTAAAATTTCAATTTAATCCATAATATTCCCCTGTTTTCTCGAATCTATATTTTAGTTTAATAGTATCCGAATAATTTTGGCACTTCATTACATTTGCTTGTCTTTGCTTTAGCAATATCCATTTCTATCAACCCACTTTTTGCTTAGTCATAATTAAAACATACTCTAGCATACTCCTATTCTTTATCCGCACGTATTCTCTTTTTCTGGAGTTTACTTTGAGTCATCATAGTGCAATTCTTTAGCAAGCAATAAATCACTAAATTACTTATCCATACAAAATAATTCAGTACAATTTCTGGCATTTTCTTAATCTCGTATTATATTTCACCATAGGTGCGCTTTGTAACAAATTTGTCCCCCCCCCCTTCAATTTTAGCAAGAAATTCTTACTCTTAATTCTAATGTATACTCTAATTCTTACTCTTAATTCCAATGTATACTCTAATTCGTACTCTTAATTCCAATGTATACTCTAATTCTTACTCTTAATTCCAATATATACTCTAATTCTTACTCTTAGTTCCAATGCATACTCTAATTCTTACTCTTAATTACAATGTATACTCTAATTCTTTCTCTTCATTCCAATGTATACTCTAATTCTTACTCTTAATTACAATGTATACTCTAATTCTTACTACTCATTTCCCATTTTTCCATCTTATTACCAAGAAGATACCGACCTCAAGTCTAGTGTTGCATCTGGTCTTGTTGATCTTGTCTAGCATCTGGATTCTAATCCAATGTAATCTTATCCTTTAATCATGCCAAGAATAACTAGCGGCAACGGCCTCAACAGCTGTAGAGAGATCGCTTATGTGAAGTCATCAAAGTAACTCGTGTTACAGGTTTTTTTGTATATATTTTAATATTACTTTGTAATTTTCGTTCCTCTTGGATCAATAAAGATTCTACGCACACCCATCCAAACTTCAAAACGGAGACGTTCGTCTCTGGAGTCAGCGGTGTGTCGTAGTGGAATGGAATAGAAGTTTGGAGAGGGGGTTCCAGCTGAGGTGTCGTCCTCTTCATCTGACAGCGGCTCAAAATTACGAGGTCCGTCCCAAAATAGCCCTATTAAAGCTAAAACAAAAATAAAAGCAAGCAATTGTAGGGAATTTTACGTTCTTTAATTTGCTGATTACGCGTAATTTAAAAATTGAATAGATTTTTAGATATTCAAGTGAAACTAAAAAAGGGGGATGAAATCCAAAATGGCGATAAACTTTGAGACCCATTATATCGGAAACTATTAAAGCTGGAAGAAAACCAAAAGTAAGTATTTGTAGGGAATTTTTACGCTCTTTAATTTGTTAAATCAATCATAATTTGAAAATTGAATATTTTTCGAGATATTCGGGAAACACTAAAAAAGGGGGGTGAAATCCAAGATGGCGGCGTGAGCTCTCCCCCAGGATCGAGGACTTGTACTAAGTTCAACAAGAGACCCTCAAGAACATTTTTATCAATTTTAGAAACTATATGATTTTTTTTTTTTGTTTTTCTTCAAACCCTTCGTTTATTGTACTATCAATTAAGATTTTTTACAAATTCATCCGCTTTGAGACCAATTATCTCAAAAACTATTAAAGTCTGAAGAAAACTCAAAGTACCTATCTGTAGGGAATCACACGCTCTTTAATTTGTTAATTCAAATGCAATTTTAATTTTGAGTAGTTTTCGAGATATTCAGGAAAAACTGAAAAGGGGGAGGAAATACAAGATGGCGGCAAACATTTGAGACCCATTATCTCCAAGATTATTAAAGCTGGAAGAACAATAAAAGTACGTATTCGTAGGGAATTTTACGCTCTTTAACTTGTTATCTCATTTGTAATTTGTAAACTGAATAGTTTTCGAGATATTTAGGGAAAACTAGAAAAGGGGGATGAAATCCAAGATGGCGCCGTGAACTCACCCCCTAGGGCCGGGGACCTTTAGTATGTTCATCGTAAGCCTCTCACGAACATGTGTACCAATTTCCAAAACTATATTATTTTTTGTTTTTTTCAAACCCTTCGTTTACTGGCTTCAAAACGGGACGTGAATATAACTAAACTAAATCTAAACCAGCGGGAGTGTTCTCCACTCGACTATCTACTATACTTACACAGTATGGCCCTTTTTGCGTTCAGCTTCATCCGAAAGTGAAGGGAATCGAAAATACATTTTGCACTTCTTCTCTTTAACCGACTGGATCCAAAATTTGGTAAGGGTCTGCAATTTTGTTGTCAAAATCACAAACCGCATTTCATTTATCTAGCTCGCTGCGTTTTAAAGTTATCATGTTCACTTATACGCCAATAAAAATTGAAATGTAGTCAACATTTTGATGGATATGACCGAAAATATGCCACACGTGCACAATTTTGGTGTGAAAATCAAAATTCATCCATCTAGTTTTTAGTGTTTCTGATTTATCACATTCACATATGTTGAAACCCTTGAAGACCAAGGCTATTCGCCAGGTGGCGTTGCACGCCACTTACGAATTTTGTTTATACATTAAGTACTTTCTATCTATCGCTCAGCATGTGATGTTGTGTTCTGTGTTCTGTCTTGTGCGTGTTGTGATGTGCTGCTAGTAAAAAATAAAGAATGGCTATTCAACTGTTGCCTGCTGCTTACTTTCTGACAGGTAAGAGCTTTAATTTGTTTTACTAATTAAAATGTATTGCGAACTTTTAGTTTGATCAACATACACACAACTAGATAGACCGATAGACCGTCAACTAGTCGAGGGAGCTCATACGGCAGGATTGTCGGATCACTACGCGTGAAATTTCTGTTGAACTGTCTATAAGCAAAGGAACTGTGCATCACATAATCCCCAAAAGGCTTGGTTATGGCAAAGTTTGTGAATAGTGGGGTGCACAGTGCTCTCGAATGGGATAATGCTCCTCCAACGCTAGGCAACATGTGTCCAAGATGACCCTCGAGCTCTTTGAAAAATTTCGATGGGAGGTGCGGCAATATCCTCCGTACAGCCCCGACATCTCCCATATCTTCGGCCCCTTAAAAAAATCTCTGAAGGTTCACCTGTGACAAGGAAGTACAGGACACCGTGGAAAACTGGATCAGTCAGCAACCCAGGAGTTTCTACAGTGAAGTCGTCCACTCCCTACCTACGCGCTGGGATTAGTGTATCAATGTCAATGGCGATTATTTAGAGTTGTACTGTTCCATATGAACTGTAATTAGCAGTGGCGAATCCAGGGGGGGCTATCGGGCTGCAGCCCCCCCCCAGAACTAAACTAAAATTCTTGATTTAATTTAAAATCACTACAACTGTTTGATCTTAATTTTCATTTTTAAAAAAATAGTAATAAAATCGTGACAACATTGCTTTCTGACTTGACAGGCTCGAAAATTTTCCACTTTTCTAGTCATTACACTTGCACTTGTAGCGTTGGCGCGGTCGAAAACATTTTTTGGCCAGTTATTTCACTGTATTTTTTATTAAATTATCAAAAATATTGTAGTATTCTTTATGATTCTTATTGTCAGGAGAGGAAAGCCTGTAAAGTTAAAGTGTTCTGGTTTATATAAGCCATGAGGTTTGACATTCGTCGCTACGATACAAAATTTTTATGACCTCAGCCCCTCCCCAGACTCGAATTCTGGATTCGCCACTGGTAATTAGAATATTGTTATTAAAATTTCTTTACCTATAACTGTAGTCTCCTTTTCATTTGAGCACACCTTGTAAATTCTTGAGAAATATATGCTTCTGAGGAATATTGATTCTTTCACTGAGTCAATCTGCTCAGAAATGAGAGGAATGAGTAATTTTTTTTTGGTAATTTATAACTTCTAAGTTAAGTTAATTTGCATACACATCCAATAACAATCATGGATTTAAAGTTAGCTTTTTCTTCCTAAACTTTATCTTAGAAAATGAGAAGATACACGAAAAAGATGAAAGGTTCCCCGATAAAAGGTTCTTGGAGTATCTTAATATGTTAGAAAATTCTAGTTTACGAAATTCATCATGCTTTGGCATTTGGGTTTGTTGCTGGGCAGGAATTGTATTTAACAATGCAGTTTAAAGATAATTTTGCTTATGTCTTGTGTTTTGAAGCTGTTTCGCAATTTCAATACAAATTATGTCGCTGTTAAATCAAATACGAACGGAATGCGTGACAAAAGCTAATGAATTAGAATCTTTCCTTCACCTAAATAAATTACTGATAAAACCTTTCTTATCAAGAGATTTATAGATATAAAGTAACACATGTGAGCTAATCCTTTATGATAAACATTGTAATAAAAAACAATTAATGATGAATTGTAAAATAAAATTAGGTTATTGCTATTTGATATTTTCAATTGCTTAGAAACAAGTGCATTTAACATAGCAATTTATAAATTGTTGTTTTCATTAAATAAACTTTCATTCTGTCACAATTTAAAGGAAAATATATCGATGTATTTAAGCTAAATTATGTAGCTTTTAATAAAAATAAGCTATAAATACAAGATATAATCTCTGTTCCTTTATGTTTTGCAAACTAAATTGCGAATTATAACACGAAAATAATCTAGAATTTCTTTAACTAATTTGGCATCTACAGGACTTGTTCAACCAATAAAATGTAATATTGAAGACTAATTAAAATACCAAGGAGAATTATAAGGTACCATGCATTTGCATGTTTTCATTGAATTTACCTTTTGAAAAATATTATAGAAGAACAGAAAAATTTTTTAGTTACTTTATTTGATGGGACAAGAGAGTGAAAAAATTTTTTAGTTACGTTGTTTGATGGGACAAGAGAGTGAAACATTTTTTAGTTACTTTATTTGATGGGAAAAAGAGAGTGAAATTTTTTTTAGTTACGTTGTTTGATGGGACAAGAGAGTTAGGTGCTTCCGACGTTACAGGTCTTTGTCATTATTCACAGAATTCAAAGCTTTGAGAGAGAATGCTTTGAATGCAGAAAAATAAGGTTTTGAATAATAATAACAAAGGAAATTATGCACTCTTGATTCATGTTCTCCATTTGAATATCAGTTCTGTATTTGTCCACACGTTTTGTTTTTCGAAATATTCAAAAAATTTTTGTATAAAAAAAATATGTTGCTTTTTTTGGTGGCAAATTTCATACCGACACATGGCATTCCTTTCCTTGGCAAAATTCATATACCATAAATATGTCATGCACTCTCGACTGATGTACTCTAAATTCACCCAGCATTGAATAACCTTTACCTAACCTGGCTTGGAAGTTCGAAGAGGGGGTGACGACTTCGGTGTCGCCCTTGTCATCTAATCAGAATTCAAAATTGTGAGGTCCTTTCCGAAATAGGAATCGAGCAATTTCAAAATAGGACATTAATCTAGCCGTATTAAGCTGAAACAGGTTGTAGAAAATTGAAGTTGAACTAAATTTTAAAATTGAACATCTGCATCTGTACATACTTTTATCAAACACATATGTATCAATAAATTTGTATTAAATTTTGGATTTCACTTCGAATAATTTTTACTTATTGCTTCATTGATTCAAAAAGCAAATAGTTGGCATTAAAGGTGATATTTAATCAATATTATACCGATTTGAAATCAGGTAATCAAAATTCGGGACATCATATTACAAGAGACATTAGCACTTGGAACACAATAGTGTCAACACTTCTAAAAATTACGCCGTTTACGATATTACGATTTTTGATATATTCAAATACTTTGAATAATTCTTTTTATTAAAACTTATGAAGATTTTAACGTAGGACTCCGTTCCTCCCATTGGGGTCTCAGGAAGGAATTTGATTCACACGCCAAAACGCCACAAAAAACGTCGTATGTTTAGGACAAATGGCATGGCTATCTTTCAAGTGAATGAACGGTTTAAGGCTCGTCCTAAAATATATTTCAGGTGGCATCATAAACGAGACTTTAATCTAAAACAAAAATTCAGATGATTTTCATTAATAATTTTTTATAGGGTTTTAACAGAAAAAAGAAGAAAGAATCTTGAAAATCATGTTTATTCTTTGAAATTGGTAATTTTTTGTTCGATTCAAAATTACATAAAAAAAATCCTGCTCCGTAAAATAAATCGAACATGATTTAGGTGAATTTTTATGTGTAGCATGCATTTATTGAAAAGTGACACTCAATGTATTTATTAATAAATTCATTGCAAAAATATGTAAACACACTATGTATTCATAGATATTCCCAATTTTATTATTTGTTTGCCAAGGACACGTGTCTTATTGGGAAAGGTACCTTAAAAAACGTGATCCAGTGACTTTGTTTTCGTTACTAATATTTAATGCGTGTTTTTAGTCATGCAAAAATGTGTTTTTATTGCCAAAGGTCACATGAGTTTCATTATGGATATGCCTTATATAAGAGATTGCATGTATGTGTGAAAGTCAAAAATATGTCATGACTGGTTGCTAAGGTAATTGAAAAATCATTGCAATCATTTTTCTAGCCTTTAACAAGCATTTCTAGATAAATCACGAACATTAGAAGAATATTTTAAATTCCCGCTTTCTTGAGTTTGTACTTCTGGTGACGAAGGTTATTTTATCTCTCAAACCAAGACAAATTAAAATAATCTAATCAGTGCTTATCTTTGTTTAAGTGAAATTTCTTACAAGGCAACAGCAAGGGTGTACTAAATCTCAGTTCAAGCGTACTGTTGGTTTATTAGTGCAAATGCTGTAGGAAATGGATCGCAGCGACTTTCAAGTGTTTGAAGAACTTATGGATTAAAATGTAAGTTTTTAAAATTAAATTCAAGTTTTTAAATATCCAATCGGCAACCAACTACGATTTTTTTTTTATTTCGCAACTCTACTTCACTATTGCAAAATCAACTTAACTTTGTGAGCAAAATTTTAAAAAGCTATAATTCCTTACCTAGCTTTGTGGGCAAAATGTTAAAAAGCTATAATTCCTTACCTAATTGACAACTATAATGCAGTGAGCAATTTTAGAAAACGTAGCATTGAAATCTTTTCTTTCATGACCTATGAAAATATGTACATTTCAAAATTTGGATTTTGGATTTAGTTCCTTATTACATAAACTGCCTTCAATTATTATCAACAAAGGGAATTTGAGTAAATTATTAGATTAGTTTAACCTGTTCAGGGACGATTTATTAGATGATGATTCGATGCAACTTTATCATTGAATTATATTTTTTATTTTATATCGGCAGAACCTCAGTGAGGCAGAAAAAAGGTGAATTTATTCTTCTGTATTTTTATCAAAAGATTTAATTTTTTTTATTTAGAATAATTTTAATTTAAAGAAAATCTAAACGTACACATATGTGTCAGTATCTTTAAAGAAATTAACATTTTGAAAAAGTTAAAATTATTCATATTTTGAGGTAATTACGTATATGTTTGAGTAGAAGAAAATTAATTTTAAATAACATTATAATTAAGAGGTAAAATTCAACATAAAAGTTTTAAGTCCAAGAAAAAAAGATTGGGAAAAACTGGAAGCATTCCCTAGTAAAAAAATGACTATCTTTTCAAACAGCCGCTTATGTTAAAGGCGTAGGACTACTTTACTCGCTTGACTCTTTTGTTTCTCGTAAGCTTTTAAGTCTAAGTAAGTTTTTTTGTAACTTCTGTTGTTACCCTTTATCTCTAAAATAAGACATTAGCTATGTTTTTAACGTATGTGGTTACCGAGATATAGAGGATCGCGTCACCAATTTATGCGTGTTTTGCCCAAATTTGCAACTCAGTAGTCGCTGAACTACATTTCCGATTTTCAAATTTTTTTTTGTACCTTCTGTTGCTACTCTTAATCTCTAAAATAAGACATTAGTTATGTTTTTAACGTATGTGGTTACCGAGATATAGAGGATCGCGTCACCAATTCATGCGTGTTTTTGCCCAACTTTGCGACTCAGTAGTCGCTGAACTACATTTCCGATTTTCAAATTTTTTTTTGTATCTTCTGTTGTTAACCTCTATCTCTAAAATAAGACATTAGTTGTGTTTTTAACATATCTAGTTACCGAGACATAGAGGATCTCTCTACCAAGTTGTGATTTTTTTAAATAGTTGTTTTCGTCAAAGCTGCTTTTGAGAAATATTTAATTTTTACTTTCGAAACGTTTGATACTGGAATCCTAAGTACTGAAGTGAGCAGTTGTCCCGGATAAGATGGGACAGTCGAGCATTCTTACTATTTGTCTCAGAATGTAAAAATGTCCCGGATTCGTCCTGAATTTGAAATAAATGTCCAGGAATTATATTTAGAAGCAGCAAACGCTCGTTTTAAATAGAAGTAAAGTAGAGATAAATTATCTTCTTCATTTTTACTATACTCACAAAGTTCCGGTTTCGCGGACTGAAATAACTCCGATTTTCGACTCTTTGTCCGACAATGAAAAAGTGTCCCGGTTTGTCCCTTTTTGACTTGTCTGTAAATATTTCATATAAAACACAATACTTGGATTTAATTTTTCAAAAATTCTTCTTCTGAAGAATTCTCCTGTCCAACTTTTACTATATGCGGACGGTCACATTAATATTTCAAGAGGGGGAGAATGAGCATGGAAGAAAAATATTAAAAACAATTAGAAAATGATTTTTTTAACGTAGGACTACTGTCCTCCCATTGAGGTCTTGGGAAAGAATTTGATTCACACGCCAAAATGCCTCAAAAACCTTGTATGGGAGATCCTCTATATCTCGGTAACTACGTATGTTAAAAACATAACTAATGTCTTATTTTAGACATAAAGGGTAGAAACCTCGAGAAACAAAGTAGTCCTACGCCTTTAACATCAGCGGCTGTTTCAGAAAAAAAGACAGCCTGCCGTCAATTTTTCTTGTTTCTTACAGCTTTTTAAAAATTTCTTTATAATTAAGTATTTCGTGATTTTTGTCTTTTTAATTATTTATTCATGCAAGTATTTGGGCTGGGATTTGTCGAATACCTTCGGGGGCCCCCCCAAGTGAACACACTGGATTGAAGTTCAAAAAAATAGACTTAAGAAGTGTCACGAAATTTCCTTCTTTTACCTATCAGTAAACAGTGCGCATTAAAAATAAAGTTAGATTTGATTTTTCATAAAAATAGCCTCTGAAGAATTCTCCTGCCCAATTTTTACTATACATGGTCACTAAAATGATCAGATGGGATTAAGCTACCGACGCTCGTTTTACAACAACGAATAAAGTCATTTTTTTCATGTAAGTTAAGATTACCGATATAAAGTATTGCAATATAAAGCTTATTAAAAATCTTACTTTATAATCAAATATGTGGATATTATAAAAAGTTTTGATAAAACTAGTTTAATTGTGTTAAACATAAATGATACTCTATTAAAATCAAATAATTTTTTTAAAGCAAAACGATAATAATATGTAGCATTTTATAAACAATATAAAGTGTCTAACTTATTCGAATTAGAAAATATATCATAATATTCCTGTGCCAGGCTTTTTGATTCTAGAATTATGTTTAATATAATAATTAAGCCTAACGTTATAATGAGGAGTTGAAGTCTTTAGTATCACTATCTAGTTCATTTACCCTAATTCGAGTAGCGGTGGTAATTTTCATCGGCTGATCACTTTATCAGCTGTATGATTGCGTTAGATAATCAGGTACAAATACATCAGAAAGAGTAATTCATTCACAAATTAAATAAAGAAAAGTGATATAACACCAATTATCATAGGTATCGTGATACTTTTAATTACTCTTGACATTCGATTGATTTATATCCGGAATATGATATAAACTAAAAATATTTCATTCGGAAAGTGATAATGTTTCTTTGGGGATAAATATATCGGTTTTGGGTGGTTTCCAGCCAGATATCGGATATGCGTGAAGTTGATAAGATGAAAAATGATAAATATTTGATTTTTGGACTTTGAAGTAATCCTTTTAATATTACTCACATACGTTTGAAGCTCAAAAGAAAATCATCTTTAACTTATAACAATGTGTGACGAATAACACGGACAATGTACGTCATTGACATAAAAGATAAATTCTTTAAGAGATAGCTGCATATTTTGTCTTTCAAGGTTGAGTTTTAAAACCAGAAGTAACGTTATACAGAAGTTTCAACATATGAAATAACTTTCAAAGATACAAAAAATAGAATATTTTTTATAGTATATAGCTATCGGAGGAAAGGTTCTTTTATTCGTCTAAGGAACAAAAACTCTTTAGTTGATAAATGCGAAATTTATCTTCCAATGTTAATTTGTAAATTATAATTTGAATTTTGTCAGCAATAGAATTTTACAGAATATTGAAGATACAGTCATCCCCAAGATCTGCTATTCACATTGAATGAAATATTAAGAATTTATTTACTTTTAAGTTTTGAACATTGATAGTAAAATAAAAAGTTACAATTATTCAGCATCAAAACCTTAAAAAAAATTTATGAAATGATTATACAAAAAAAATAAAGGTTCTACATTAAATATAATTTTCAAGTTTTCAAATTACCACTAAAGTAATTATTTGAAGTAATATCCATTTTGCTACTTCAATCTTAATTTTTTTGAAATAAATAATAATAACGGAAAAATTAAAAAAAAATTAACAGTTATTTTTAAATTATATAGAATTTTTCGCCCCCTGAAAAATAGCTTTTTTTTACACCTCGTCTAGAATACTAATTTTTTTCGCCTAGTCCGTTTTATAATTTGTTCATTTATGAAATTATAATAATTAAATATTTTCATAATAATGTAACAGAATAAGTAAAATAAAAAGGTAATACATTTTTTGACGTAGACTTACGTCTCTCCATAGTGGTGTGTCGGGAAAGGAAAAAATTATGACACTTTTCGTGGTATTTTTAAACGCTTATAGCTCCGCAACCAAATAACATAAAGAGTTGGTTTTAGTTTTATTTAACAGAGAAAGGTAGACATTGAAGTTTGCAAAAATAATTTTAGAATTTAGAATTACGGTTTAGTCACAGTCGAGCTTCAAAGTTGGTGAAAATCACTAAAAATTTTGATGGCGTCACAGTATATTAACTGCATTTTATAACAGATTAATAATTAATTCATTTTCAGATTAATTCATTTAACAGAGAAAGGACATAGAGCATAGGTCATAAGTGAAAGTCACATAGAGCTACATTAGTCACAGTTGAGGTTTCGCAGAGACAGCCTTCCGTCGATTTTTTTTCTAACTATCTTTATTTTCAATCTATCTATCTATCTATACTTATAAAAGGCAATGTTTGTGTGCGTGTGTGTGTGCGTGTGTGTGTGTTTGTCGGCGATGTCCAGACGAATCTATCGCACTTACAGCCATGAAATTTGGTACACAGGTAGTCGTAATGGTGACTGAATGCACCTCGAAGCCGAAATTTTAAATTTTAATCTAGAATTTTTTTTATTTAATGTTTTGTGTTGTTTTGGTTGATTTTTCGCACTAATTTCTCAATAGAATAGTTACGAATAAGTTTACGATAAAAATATATACACCATCGGAAAGAGCATGCGATTTCCGTTCTAATGAAGTTAGTTTTGAATTTCTAACGTAATTTACTGAATTTTGAGAATTTTTTTAAAAATTGTCACTTTCTCCTTATATTTTTAACTGTCAATGTTTTTTTCCCTCGCATCCAACGTTCTAATAAACCTATGATTTTCAGTTTTTTTATGGTAACAACAGAGGTATTTATCTCTCATTTAAAACAAGAACGGTTAAAATATCTTTGTCCGTTCGTTTTTAATAATTTTTTTTCTTAAAGGGTTAAAAAAATTCTTTTCGAATGAAGTTCTTTCTCCGGAACGGTGAGTTTCTCCCTGGCTACGGCTAGCGCCATCTGTTGGAATTATTCTCTCCTCAATTTTTAGCATGTTTTGCTAGGAATAATTTGAAATCATTTCGTTGGACGCAAGGGTTTAGTCGTAAATTAAGCAGTGCTGAAAGATTCTGACATGGGTGATAAGTTGGCTTTGAACTTCTAACGTAATTCGCTGAATTATGAGAGAATTATTTCGTGATGATCTAAAAGAGTTTCTTTACCATCTGCGTAAAATGTGCCATAGCTTTTCACGCAAGCTCCAGGGGGGTGACGAAGGGGGTACTGTCGTGACCTTGAAACGTCACGGTACTGTGGTTTGAGACTGTATTGCATCAGCATAACTTAGATACACCATTGCTGTATATTAAAGATTTTCACGTTGCAATTTTTTTTTTATTATTGTTTTGGAATAACGTACTCTGTACTGCTTTTCTACATGTCATTATCGCGGGAAAATCAATGTGCATCTTTTGTTTTGATTTTGTTTCAAAACTTTTTCGTGTTATTGTGGGCGATTTTTTTTTCATGTTTTTGAAGTCCTGATTCCACGGGCAACGCCGTGCGCGTTCTGCTAGTCTATACTTATAAAAGGCAATGTTTGTGTGTGTGTGTGTGTGTGTGCGTGTGTGTGTGTTTGTCTGCGATGTCCAGACGAATCTATCGCACTTACAGCCATGAAATTTGGCACACAGGTAGTCGTAATGGTGACTGAATGCACCTCGAAGCCGAAATTTTAAAATTTAATCTAGAAATTCTTTTATTTAATGTTTTGTGTTGTTTTGTTTCATTTTTCGCACTAATTTCTCAATAGAATGGTTTCAAATAACTGTGCGACAAAAATAGATAGACCATCGGAAAGAGCACACGATTTCCGTTCTAATGAAGTTAGTTTTGAATTTCTAACGCAATTTACTGAATTTTGAGAAATTTTTAAAAAATACCCAGTTTTGGCTTCAAGATGTTACTTTTGATTTTAAATTTGTTGCATCCGACTTTCTAATAACACTATTATTTTCAATTTTTTTCAGCTTATAACTGCAACGGTTCTGTCGGATTTAAAACGAGAATGGTTAAAATATCTTTTTTAGTTTTTTTAAAATTAATTTTTTCCTGGTAGTTGAACGATATGTTTCCTCTAGCGAAGCTTCCGCCCACGACAGTCTCCGGAACGTTGCGGGCAATTTCATTGGCTGAAGGGCCAGGGTGACGTCATTACTTTCGCGTTCTGCGAGGAGATGATGTATTTACTCCATGACTTCGATTATTATTTTTAAGCGTATCTTAACTTATTTCTTTGGCTTTCATACTTTGCTTGCGGTGTAATAAATATAACATTGTAATTTTTTAACATTATTTGGATTTAACGGTACTCGGTCGAGAGGAAAAGGAGGCGGACCAACTCAATAATATATATATATTTCTGTTTTGATTTAGTTTTTAAAACTTTCATTTATGCAATTGTATGTGGGCTTTTTTTTATTTTGTTGAAATCCCGATTCCACGGGCAACGCCGTGCGCGTACTGCTAGTACTTATTATAAAAGGCAATGTTTGTGTGCGTGCGTGCGTGTGTGTTTGTCTGCGATGTCCAGACGAATCTATCGCACTTACAGCCATGAAATTTGGCACACAGGTAGTCGTAATGGTGACTGAATGCACCTCGAAGCCGAAATTTTAAATTTTAATCTAGAAATTTTTTTATTTAATGTTTTGTGTTGTTTTGGTTGATTTTTCGCACTAATTTCTCAATAGAATGGTTTCAAATAATTGTACGACAAAAATAGATAGACCATCGGAAAGAGCACGCGATTTCCGTTCTAATGAAGTTAGTTTTGAATTCCTAACGCAATTTACTGAATTTTGAGAAATTTTTTAAAAATACCCAGTTTTGGCTTCAAGATGTTACTTTTGATTTTAAATTTGTTGCATCCGACTTTCTAATAACACTATTATTTTCAATTTTTTTCAGCATATAGGTAGAACGGTTGTGTCGGATTTAAAACAACAACGGTTAAAATATCTTTTCAAGTTTTTTTTTAATTAATTTATTTCTGGGCGGTTGAGAGTTATTTTTCTGGAGAGAGTTCGGCGCGCGGCACGGCACTTCGGAACGCAGATAGCTATGTGATTGGTTGAAGGGGAGGTGACGTCATAACCTTGAATTGAGTGACTGATTATTATTTTCGGCAGTAACTTAACGCATTTATTCATCTCGCATACTTTGCTTGCAGTATAATAATTTTCACGTTGCAATTTTTTAATATTGTTTATCGCGAAAAAAAAATAAGCGGGAAAATCAATAATGTGTATCTTTTGTTTTGATTTTGTTTTCAAAACTTTTTCATGTCATTGTGGGCGTGTTTTTTTTTTTTTTTTTTTCATTTTGTTGAAGTCCTGATTCCACGGGCAACGCCGTGCGCGTACTGCTAGTAAGATAATAAAACTTTTTTTAAATATGGTTCAGATTCTTCCAACAGTCTGAATTCATTCTGTGTAGTTTTATTGAAATGGTTGTTAGAAATCTTTTCTATTGCTCTATTCAGACTGGAATATTACTCGATTCAATCATCTCTGGATGTAACAGACGAAGTAAGACATAAATCTACCCTTTCATTGGTAATAATTCGTGTAAGTTGATAAATCCACCAATGTTCTGTACTGCTGTATTGTGGCTAAAAGAGTAATAAAAAGAATTCGAACGTTCGAGAAAAATTCACAGAATTACAAATAGCTTCCTTGGTTTATACACAGCCCAAGGTGCAAAAAAAGCAGTCTCCATTTTTTTACTTTCTTTCTGATGAAGTATACAAAACGAAAGTATTCTAATTTTCAAAAAATTCGAACCTCGAGATTTTAGTGAATCTCCACATTTTTTTATCCCTCTGAGTCGGAAAAAAATTACTTTTGGGATTATGTCTTCCTGCCCTTCTGTGAGCACGATAACTCAAAAACTGCTCAAGCCATAGAAATTAAATTTGGCATGTGGTGTCTTAACGCCAAAATTGTTCATTTCTATCAAATTTTGGATGAAATGCGTCCATGATTGAAACGGTTCGACCGTGTGCTTGTAAACAAGATAACTCAAAACACAACAAATTAGATGACTCATGAATAGTATGTGATTTTTCAACAAAAATTAACACCAAAATTGTTCATTTCTATCAAATTTTGGATGAAATGCGTCTATGAGTGTAACTGCCCGCCTGTGTGTTTGTAAACAGGATAACTCAAGAAACAACAAATTAGATGACTCATGATCAGTATCTGACTTTTCACCAAAAATTAGATATATGGTTACTTTTGGACTAACGGGTAGACTGCCTATGTATTTGTGTATGTGAACACAATAACTTAAAAGCACAGCAAGAAGGATCTATGAGATTTTGATGTTTGGCCTTGACACACGTATCGTTGATCTATATTAAATTCAATGTATAATCAAATATGCATTTTTTTCCTCTTCCAGTTGAACCAATTAGTCGACAGGTAGAAAATGCATATTCGAAAATGCACCTTACTATACAGTTAAACGCAAAATGCTCCGTAATGTCGTGTAACCATAGAGAGAGTCAAGAGGACATCAGTTTATTATGTAACAATTATTAACTTAACACTACACCTAATTTACACACAACATTATGCACAACAATTCCCTATGGTTTATTTTTGTGGAAATAACATTAATGGGAAAGAAATTATCTGCCTCATTATTCCAATATTACATACTAGCCGCCTTCGGCGACCGGCTTGTTCGCCGGGAATATTATTTCAATTGAATCTTGCATCATTTTATATTCATGGTTCTCTTAACAACGTAATTTTAAACTTCAGATTGTGGTAGATATTTAACCCATGTTCTATTTGTGACTTTGGGCCTCTTCTGTTCATTGTCTACATAAATGTTCCTAATGGAGTCAAATAACTGACCATGTTAAGTAACCTCTAATTTCATATTTTCGGCACTATCTTCACTTTCTTATTACTCTTGTACAATATGCATTTGACCCCAACATTAAAATGACGCAGCGCATTTTATGGCCAGCGGCATGCTAACTAGATTGAAACATGCCGAGGAAAGAATGACAACATAGCAGCTGGCATGTTAACTTTTGCCCAAATGCACTGAGGCTTTTCATTGCAAAAAGTATCCCCACCCCTGCCTCATACTGTCTTATCAGGAGAACAGCTTTACGAATAAATATCTCCCAACAAAACTCACGTTCTTATCTGTCTCATACATGAAAGAATCCTTTTTCGGCGGTTTGCATTTCAACAATAATCCGGATGAAACAAGACAAAAGTGAGGAAATCCTTGGCGGCTCCTTTTTATGACGAATGATCGTGGAAATCATTGACGTAAGGATCTAAGTCATTTCTTTAAGGTGAGCGCGGGGAGTCTTCCGACTTAAAAATTAATAGAATGATTGCTTAATATAAAGCTAACACTGGCGCCAATCATTCTCAACATTTTGATATTTGTTCTAAGTAATATAAGTTTTCATCGTCCTTCTCTTCTACTGCATTTAATACAAATTCTTTGTCTCTTAATGATAGATATAAATACAAGATATAAATACAAATTAAGGCAGTTTTAATACAATAATATTAACAAACCAGCTGGAGTGGTCTTCCCTAAACTTTCTGGTATACTCCTAACACATGCGGAGAAAAAAATAAGCCCAAAGGCATTAAAACGAACAAGCGTCCCTAACACAGTGGGTGAAAAAAAGCTTGGGAATCGGAAGCTTGGGGGCGAAAGGTGTGGGTAGAAGCGGAAAGGATTAGCGTAAGTGAATCGCGCAATTACGCAATAACGGCATCGCGTCGTTGTGTGATGAGAAAAGACAAATAGGCGATTTGAACACTTTTTTTAGACCGATTGAAACGAAAGTTGGGCGCGGATCTACAATTGACGTTAGCAGGCCTCATACCAATTTTTATTTATCAAATTCGTAGGGTTTACGAGTTAAAATGTTTTGAAGTATGCGATTATAAAGACCGACAGACATTCAACCCTTTGACGGATTTGGCCCAAAATTTGATACGGACCTACGTTCCTGATGATAAAACTGTGTACCGAATTTTATCCATCTAGCTATTCAAGTTTTTGAATTATAGTGTTGACATGAACACGGACAGACAGACAGACTTCCCGTAGACGTATTTTGTCTAAAATTTGACAGAAGCCTACAAATTATGTTTAAAGATCACATACCAGATGCCATCCCTGTATCTCTAATAGTTTTCGAGTTACCGTGTTCACAGACACAGACATAATTCCAAAATTGTGTTTTTCGAACTCAGGGAGGTCTGAAAAGTGGAGATTCGTCAAAATCTCAACTTCGAATTTTTTGACAATTACAATACTTTCTCTTTGTATACTTCGTTTACGAGAAAGAAAAAAGGAATGAAAAAGAACGAGGAGGAAGAAGAATCTGGTGGATGATGTCATCAGAGACCTTCATCCATGCAGATTCAAAATTAGAATAGGTTTTCTGTCGAGGAAAAGTTAGTCAGTGTATCCCTCACTAGATGGAGATAGGTGCGCACACCTATAAACAAAGTTCACTTTTGAGCGTCGCTTTTTTCCATTCCACAACAAGGTGAGATATTTTAAGCCTCCTTTTTCAGACTATGTTTAAAAGACTGTTTTGAATTTCTTCTTTGTGGATAAATGTTTTTCTTTCCAATTTGTTCCGGAATAGGTTCAGACCTTAGAGGAAAATTCAAATTTAGACCTTAAAGTCGTTTCTCTTCGCTAGAAAATATATTCTAATTTTGAAGCTGCATGGATGAATGCCTCTGATGGCATCATCCACCAGAATCTTCTTCCTCCTCATTCTTTTTTATTCGTTTTTTGTTAATATTATTGTATTAAAACTTCCCTTAATTTGTATTTATATCTTTGTCTCCTAATGAGTTTTGTAATTTTAAAGTAATTTATAACTTTTTGTGTTACAAATATAAATTACGTATAGGTTGCTTAACTATTCTTAAGTTCACTATTATAATAACAGGTGCGTCTTTTTATACTTTGAATTCAATAGATAAATAAAGTAAAGCACCGTTTATACGTTTCTCATTTATACGTCGTTTCATCACAGTTCCAAATCATTCGTAACCATGGTAATGATGAAGTACTTCGTTTATACGACGCAAAGCTTCGTTTATACGTCACTTTCTCAAATTCGCAAATTTTCTCCCTGAGTCATTATTTCTCCGTTTCTATTAAAAGGGAAACTTTTCTTAGAAAGCTGGTGTTTAACCTCCTTTCCCTCCCTGCCATGCTACTAACATCCACATAAATTATATAAATCAAGATATGCAATATGTACTCAAGATATGCAATATGTACTTAAGATATGCAATAAAGATATGATTTCTCTTACTTGTGAGATAAAATATTTAATTTTAATTTCAACTGTTTCTATACTATGTATTAATATAGGTATAGAAACAAGTACTATTTTTTAAAATTAAAATTATTACTTTTAAATGAATTTGCATTAAATTTGTAGTATTTAAAGTTGTTTATTAAAATTTCGTTTATACGTCTTCTCATTTATACGACGTTTTACGTCAGTCCCTCGAAAAATGTATAAACGGTATTTTACTTTATTTATTTTTACTTTTTTTCTGCCTTTGAATCTTCTATTTTGTTATTTTGAGTCTACTGTAAAGAGCATAAACTGTTAGTTTAAAATCATTGATTTAAATAATAAAGACATTGTAACACTGAACATTTTATGGCTTGAAATTAAAAAATGGTTTCAACAAAACAGAATTGTCACGTATTTGAGTCTGTCAGCGGAATAATCCGTACTCGACGACTGTCAATTACCACCAGCTGCGGAATAATCCTGAATAATCCTGAAAATATAGTTTCAACAAAACAGAATTCTAAGCGATTTGAGTCTGTCAGCGGAATAATCCGTACTCGACGACTGTCAATTACTACTAGCTGCGGAATAATCCTGAAAAAAATAGTTTCAACAAAACAGAATTCTTACTTATTTGATTCTGTCAGCGGAATAATCCGTACTCCACGACTGTCAATTACCACCAGCTGCGGAATGATACGTTCGCAACGATGCTCACTTACCCACAGAGAGTGCGTTTATAACTAACTATCCGTGGCTGGTTCACAATATAAATAATAGCAGTACGTGCACGGCGTTTCCCGTGGAATCGGGACTTCAACAAAATAAAAAAAGCCCACATACAATTACATAAATGAAAGCTTTAAAAACTAAATCAAAACAGAAATATATATATATATATATATTATTGAGTTGGTCCGCCTCTTTTTCCTCTCGACCGAGTACCGTTAAATCCAAAACAATGTTAAAAAATTACAATGTTATATTTATTACACCGCAAGCAAAGTATGAAAGGCAAAGAAATAAGTTAAGACACGCTTAAAAACAATAATCGAAGTCATCGAGTAAATACATCATCTCCTCGCAGAACGCGAAAGTAATGACGTCACCCTGGCCCGTCAGCCAATGAAATTGCCCGCAACGTTCCGGAGAGCTGTCGCAGGCGGAAGCTTCGCTAGAGGAAAAATATCGTTCAACTACCAGGAAAAAATTAATTTAAAAAAAACAGTAAAAGATATATTAACCATTCTTGTTTTAAATCCGACAGAACCGTTGCAGTTATAAGCTGAAAAATTTTCAAAATGATATTTTTATTAGAACATCGGTTGCAAGAATTTTAAGGATTCCAGAAAATTTTATTTTTGAAAAGTGACTATTTTTTTAAAAAATCCCAAAATTCAGTAAATTACGTTAGAAATTCGAAACTAACTTCATTAGAATGGAAATCGTGTGCTCTTTCCAATGGTTTATCTATTTCTTTCGTACAATTATTCAAAACCATTCTATTAAGAAATTAGTGCGAAAAATTAACCAAAACAACACAAAACATTAAATAAAAAATTTTCTAGATTAAATTTTAAAATTTCGGCTTCGAGGTGCATTGAGTCACTATTACAACTACCTGTGTGCCAAATTTCATAGCTGTAAGTGCGATAGATTCGTCTGGACATCGCAGACACACATACACACACAAACATTGCCTTTTATAAGTATAGATAATAATTTCCCTTATAACACAACAAATGCTTTTCTCTATTGTTTTTTTTCTCTGCTCTGATAGAATTCCAGGTGGTATTATTCTCACACTTATTATTTCAAAACTAGTAGTGTACTTCGTATTTGGTTTCTCTAGATTATTCTAGAACATACTACTTGAATCAAAAGAAATTTATTCAGGGTTGAAAGATATCTGAATCATTTGAAACTACGTTGAAATGCCTCAACAGGAAATGTCACTTCTGACGTTTCTTTACAAATGAATAGAAGGAATTTGAAAGAAAGCTTCCTTTCGTGGCTTTTCAATTCTTTGTGTTGACTTAAATTGGGTTTCGGGACGTTGCATGTGAAATGAACTATAATTAACAGGTAAGGAAATAAGTGACAAGATCACATGTTTGACAAATTTCTCAGGTAACTGATAGATTGATATGCATCAAAGGCAAGTTCTCAACGACTCCGTAGGTTAGTTTTGCAAGGATTGAAATCAAAGTAAAGAAATATGACAGAAATTGTATCTTGGGGGGAAAAAAATTATGCAAAAATCAGCCAGATTAATGTATGCAAACGAATTACCGTTGTCATTTAAAAAGTACAGGCAAGAGTTTTGAAATTAAATTTGAAGGGAAAAGAATTCGCTATGTTACTTCGATAAAGATTCATTAAATACGAATAAAAAATTTTTAAAAAATATAATTTTATTGCTGTGCAATGAAGTAGAAAATATTTTTTTGTTAAAAATTTGGAGGTCAAACAAAATCGCAAAAGCGTGAGGAGTTCATGGAAATACAATTGGAGTTTTAATCATGTTCGTTATAGTATATCTGTGGCGATTTGTATCACTAACCGCTGTGCGAGCTTGCCGGCTTCTGTTCCGGGCAGCGCTACAACTGATTTGTATATAAATTCTACAACTTCTTAACTTCTTCTTCTTCTAGAATTTTCTAAAGATGTTGACATTATCTGCGATTTGATAAAGAAAATGGAGGCTTTACTTAGTAGGGTGCCATTTTTTTTCTTTCTTTTGTCTTTACTGAATCAGATTGGCAATAGTTTAATCCATCTTTTGATGGCAATTTTCCCTTGTCTTTTTAAACGGATCGAAAAGAATTTTGGAATGAATAGGAAAAATAGCCTTTGCAACTGAAAATCCCATAAACCCCTTTAATCAATAAATCAATGCTGCGATTTATTAGTATTCGTTTAATGTTTGTATTTATTTAGTGTTAAGTTTTAAGCAGGCCATTCATTTCTATTCCAATCTGGAACTTTTGGAAGACGGGAAGGAAAAAACAATCGTCAAGGTCGAAAACCTATGGAAAATAGCATAGCGGCTCGGAAAATCTGGATTTCCAACCGAACCAAATTCCAGCAACACCTTGCGCCGATTCTAAGGTGGAATCCTTAGCGAGGGTAGTCAGCATATCAAACGATTTGACTAGATTGGGTCCTCGCGACGAGGCTATCTTTATCGGAAATCCGCCGAGTGCGGGAAAATTGGAGGATCGAAGGCAGCTGTAGAGGGGGAGAGAAGATCTCTCTCCCCTACTGCCAACGCACTTTTGAGCTTTAAATGAATGACGTGCCTGATTGTTCGAGTTGAATGGGTGGAAGAAAACCATTGTTGGGACAAACGGATGGAATGGAGATGAATACAGATGAATTGCCGGTATTAGTTAATAAATTACTTTTTTTACAAGATAGATCTACTGACTTAACACATTACAATACGGCTACGTATCTTTACTTTTTAATGAATGTTTAGAAATTTTCCTTCTCGTGACATTCATTCTGCCTTAACTTACTTACACCATTTTCGGTGCCTGACGCTTTTCTTTGGCTTCTTCTACACGCATTTGGTTGCTCAAAACACAATGGTCTCGTTCTTAAAAATTGAAATACAGTAGACTTCGCTTAATGTGTTCGCGTTTAATCTTATCATTCGCTTAATATTATCTAAAACCTCTGTTCCCGAACCGATGTATTCAAATGTACACAAAATTATTCGTTTAGTGTGTGAAGATTCCAGGACAGCTGTTTAAATCGGCCTCGCCAAAGTAGCCACCTGGACTGTCGGAAATCTCAACAAAGGAGTATTTACACAAAGAGCTTTTTTCACTCCATGCCTGATAGATGAACGTCTATGGATCTAGTGACACTTGGCACACAAAACCTTTCCAGAGCTCCCAATTAAGAAGGAGTGATGGATGTCCTTCCTCAGTTGAACTGAGACGAGACTATCCATAGCCCAGACCGTTAATAGCCGAGACTGTCATTGGACATAAATCAATCGCCTGGTGGAAGGAAGTCACCTCACTGGCGGGCGTCATCGAATTCTTAGCCAATCCTCACGAGTTGGGCGGACCTTGTTCCTGCAAAAACGAGGATTTAAGCTGCGGCGTGGGAGAAAAAGAGGGAAGTTTTTTTTTATCTGCGATCACCTCTTGATAGGATTCCGATCATAGGATCGTTATTCCAGTGTTGGATCTTCGGATCGGTTTTCAAAGTTACTGGGTCCCGTGCGACCAGTTGTGTAGCTGCGAGAAGCATCGTTAAGAAGCTGTACGCTTCTGTTTAACTTTTACATGATAGCATAGCTCTCGTATCTGAACTGTACAATTCAAGATGAGCGGATGCTCATGAGGACTTGTTGAACTTTCCGATAGATTTTAAGTAGAGCCGTTGCTCTGAGTGACTGTCATTTCTACCTGCGAGGCTGCCTCAACAACATCCTGTAATTACACTCAGGTCTATGATATCTGACTATTCTGTAAATAAATCATTACCTTATATTCTAATCCATAATTAACCAAGAACCTCCTAATAATTTCAGAATAAAATTCATTATAGTGATACTAGTCTAGCTGTTGATTTACGCTACCCTAGGTCTCTAAACGTCACAAGTGGGATCGCTACATCGCTTAATGTTATCAGTTTTGAAATAGGGAACTGACCGATCCTCGTTTTCAACCAGCGTTAACGATTGACGTTCGTAGAATTTCTCGCTCCACTTGTAAGGAAACATCTGGGGTCACTTCCCCCCACACATCCCAAGAATTTCGGGGGTTATCTTTCACGACCGCTCTTTGAAGGTCGTCCATTTAGAGGGTAGGGATGAGTTTCACATTCTTTTGTCTGGACTAGTGGACTGATTTAAACGACAGCTATAGTGCCAGGTCTGGTTTCAAATCTGTTGAATAGCCATAAGGCACTGTTGCCTGCGATTGAATTAACACAAAATGGATAAAAAAAAGAACGTATTTGAGTGTTAAGAAGAAAATTGAAATTCTCAACAGGTATGAAAGTTTACCTAAAATGAGTCAACGCAACGCTGCGGCGCAGTTGAAAATTTCACAGCCTATTCTTAATAAAATTTTGAAAAATTGTGAAGACCTATCGAGGCGAGAAAAAGAAAATAAAAACACCGATTGTTATCGAAACAAATGCGGCAAAGACGAAAAAGTTGAAAAAGCCCCGAAACTTTGGCTTACAAATGTACGATAGCCCTGAGGTAAGGTTTCCCCCCCCCCTTTTTTTGCTTTTATTCTTTTCCCTTGATGTGATAAAAATATAGTTGATTTTACCCAATTCGGTTATTGTTATCCATCGGTTAATGTTATCAAAATTCTTAAGTCCCGAAGTGATCATTAAGAGAAGTCTACTGTATAAATAAATGAAAAAATGAAATTAATATAAACAGATTGAAAGTTATCAAATGCTGCTGGCTTAGTTCAGCTAAAATGCAAAAAAAATTGACAACTGCTATTGAATTGAATATTTTAGAAGAACAAAAGATAAAAAGCCATTTTTTGGATCCGTAAATTTCAAAATTTTGGATCGGGCTGAATTCACTTGAATTCACAGTCACATGAAAAGCATTACCGTGTGTGTCATCTAAAGCCGGCCATTCACTTGAAGTATAGCCATGCCATTTTCCTAAGACCGGTTTTTTTCCCACCCATTTTAATCGAAAAATACAGGCACGCCATTCACTTATATTTAAAAGGATGATAACTCTGAACGAAGGTAGGGGAAGCGATCTTCTTTCCCTCTCTACAACTGCTTGTCAATCGCTTTTCGATTTTCTCCAGTCAGCAGATTTTAAGTTATGCTGCCCTCAAAGCGAGGCTTCAATCTACGCAAGGCATTGTTCTTTTCGCTAGCCTTTTTCAGGGTCCCTCTGATTTCTTATTCCAATTTCAGTCCAGACGGAATCCCAATCACCACAAGCCATTTTGCTGATTTCCATTGATTTTGATGGCTTTTCTCTTCTCGCGTTCCAAAATAACCAGTTTATCTGTGAAGTGAATGGCCGGCTTAACACCTCTGAACAAGCTGTATTGCCCTTTTCCTTCCGCAAGATTCGCACTAGATTCCCAAATTAAAACGAAGCGGTGCACTTGATACGCCTCAAGTGGCCATGCTCAATATCTGGAAGTCCATGCTCAATGGACATAATTGCAAGACCAATCGATCTTACTTGAGCTATGATCGATCGAGTTGATCCTCTTGTAAATTTCAATTGTGAAAACCCCCTTTCTCAATTAGTTATTGATACAGGCAATGCTGGGAATATGCGCAAGGCGATAAAGAAATAAGTTTGTAACACTCTTTTCTTATTCATGTGTTTAAGATTATTGACAAAACGAAAATGCAAGTCCCCCATCCCCAACCACTGCACCGATTTTGCCAATTTTTACTTCATATGAAGTCTCATGACTGCTAGATACCTCATCAGTGGTCGCCTACTCCCCATAACCTTATTATTAGTAGTAGTAGTCCACCGGGAGGCATATTTACAAACCCTACCCTGATAGAACTGAGGCAGGAAATGGGACAATATGATTGGCTTGCTTCGCCGAGAGCCGATGACGTCGCTCTTTGCTCTCGTGCATGTACTTTTCATTAGTATAATTTCTTGCAGTGTGGGATGTTTTATTTTTTATGATATTTTAAAAAATAATTTCATTTTCAAATATATTACAACCCACGGAAGAATGTTTCCTGTGCTCAACTGTGGGAAAACGGAGAAGAAAAGTAGGACGACTCTTGTTTTGTTCCGATTGCCGTACGCTACGTGCGAGAGCTGAAAACGACGTCACTGCTCCTCGTAGCCAATGATATTGATTGATTTCCTGCCTCAGTTCTATCAGGGTAGGGTTTGTAAATATGCCACCGGGAGGGAACCGACCAGATAAGGTTTATGGTCACACAAAACCCTCTCAGCGTAAAGATGAAATACAAAAGAAAAGGAAAAAAATTAAAACAACAATAATAACAAATACAAAAAGTAAACCGAAACAGTCTGCAATGAAGGTCTTAATTGCTGGTGGATGCCAGAAAAGTTTTCTTAATCCATGATGATGTCATGCCTTCCTTCATGAAGGATCTTCATAGTATTCATGAATCGTGCCAGGGATCTTTTGTCTTGGACAATATTTTCACACCACGTCGAAAGGTTTTCAGCACTGGGCTTCGTGAAATGATAGGGTTTTGTCACTGGGCCCCGGATAACCTTTCATTTCCGAGAGATATCGGAACATAAAATGTTGGCAGAGTTCCCCCGGCCTCAACAAATGGACCGATTTCGACAAATTATTTCGAAACTTTGCAAGTATAGCTACGGGCTATTAATATTAAAGGCGAAAAGGTGGTTGTTGGAGTCGGCTAATTTACATTGATTTTGTACATAAGAGGACATATGTTACCGAAGAGTTTTTCTGGAATTGCTATTCCATGCAATTAGGAAATTTTCGGTTTCTTTCACGCCTGAGTAGTAGGGATGGCGGATATTGCGAAAATAACCGGTTTTTGGTTATTCAGGTTTTTTCACCTCCGGTTTAACCTGGCGGTTTTAACCGCTCAAAATAACCGCTTTTTGAAACAATCGGGTTTTTTTTATTATTATTAAAAAACAGACGTCATTTGAAGACAAAATTTTTTATTAGTATTGTTTTTGCAGGAAATCAATCCATTGGGCAATATTTATCTGTTCATAAAGGCTCTTTTAGTAATCCGCCAACCAACAGACGCCTCCAGGAAGCCGTTGTAATTGAATGGTCTAAGATGATGAAATTCAAAGCTTCATAACTTTGTAAATTTTAGTCTAATCGAAACTAAAATCGAGACTATCTTCCGATCCGGTTTTTAACCCGGTTATTGGATTTTTAAAAAAATAACCGGTTATAACCAAGACAAAAAATAACCGAATAAAAAACGGTTAACCGAAACAAAACAATTGGTTTTCGGTTAAAACAGGTAGCATTGGATATTTTACGAATTAGCGATATTTTCATACAAATGCCTTATTGACGGGGCACCTAAAGATAAACCCGGCGCTACAGTTCTCAGGTCATAAACTTTTCCATGGTGAAACTTTCAATGAAAAGGTCTAGAATTTTTGGAATTTGCTTTTCTGAGATTTTAAGATGCACCTGTCTTAATTTCGTATAAAAAAACATATCTAGATTTTCCTGCGATGAAGGTTACCAAACGATATGCCATCTTTATCTCTCTGCTTATTGGGCGATTTAAATATCGTCTGCAGTAGAACGTGCTTTCCGTCTCGTGTAAATAAAACCACTTGGGATGGAATATCTCTACAACGCTCAGTGCAGATATCACATGTCAGCGCACATGTCAAAATCTGTTATATCCGATAATTTATTTAAATTCCGGTGCCTCTCTTCGATATCCGAATTATTGAACTCACTCTATGAGATAAAAGAACAAAAATACCGAAAAAAGAAAAATAACTGATTGTTGCTCCGCAATATTTTGTACACAATATTTTAGTAGGAAAAAGAGATAAGATAGGTCTCCAAAAGTCTATCTTAAATATGATATTTTTGTTCTACTTCTTCACAAAGAACAAAGATGCAATTTGTCAGATTAAATAAATAAAAGTCATTTGTATAGCTAAAACAGCTATTTAATCGTCATCTTAGGAAACGAGCTAAAATCTGTACAGTGGACCTTGGCCGATTCGAAAGTGATGGGATTACAAAAAAAAATTTCAGAATATTCGAAAATTCGAATTGAGAAATTATTAAAATTAGAAAGCAGAAATCTATTTTCAATATGTAACAATTTTAATAAACAAGGTATAATTAAGAAATAAGCAGTAAATAATTTTAATAACTAAAGAGGTAATAATTACAATAAAAAATTTCAATCATTCTAAAAATAATAATTTCAGTAAATAAATAAGGAATTGTAATAAATAAACAATATACAGCACTTAGAATACAAAAAATATACAATAAAACTTCAAAGAAACAGTACGAATTGCACGTAGCGTGCTGAAATTTTTTGAAATAGTAAGAACATTTTTTATTGTTTTTCTTATTGAATACACTGTACAGTAGTTAAGTCCTCGAGTGAATAAAGGCCCTTAAAAAATTATTCATTCACCATCATTGAGGATACAAGGTATGGACATATTTAATTAACAAAATAAATCAGAAATGCAATAATATTGAATACACTGTACAGTATACTGTACTTAGTAGGGGTTAAGTCGTCGAGTAAATAAAGGCCCTTAAAAAATTATTCATTCACCATCATTGAGGATACAAGGTATGGACATATTTAATTAACAAAATAAATC
>BGPR01000840.1:153851-189183 GCA_013235015.1 Araneus ventricosus | reverse complement strand
ATATTTAATTAACAAAATAAATCAGAAATGCAATAATATTGAATACACTGTACAGTATACTGTACTTAGTAGGGGTTAAGTCGTCGAGTAAATAAAGGCCCTTAAAAAATTATTCATTCACCATCATTGAGGATACAAGGTATGGACATATTTAATTAACAAAATAAATCAGAAATGCAATAATATTGAATACACTGTACAGTATACTGTACTTAGTACTATAGTTAAGTCCTCGATTGAATAAAGGGCCTTAAAAAATTGTGCTTTCGCCATCATAGACAAACCGACAGACAGTCAACCCTTTGACGGATTTGGTCCAAACTTTTATACGGACCTACATTCATGATGATAAAACTGTGTACCAAATTTTATCCATCTAGCTATTCAAATTTTTGAGTTATAGTGTTCACATGAACGCAGACAGACAGACTTCCGTAGACGTATTTTGTCCAAAATTTGATAGATACCTACAAATTATGTGTCAAGATCACATACTAAATTTCATCCCTGTATCTCTAATAGTTTTCGAGTTATCGTGTTCACTGACAGACAGACATAATTCCAAAATTGTGTTTTTCCGACTCGGGGAGATCTAAAACGTGGAGATTCGTCAAAATCTCGAGTTCGAATTCTTTGACGATTACAATACTTTCTCTTTGTATACTTCGTATGCGAGAAAGTAAAAAAAAAGCAGTGTGTTCCCGCCCCACTACACCCCTTATCCTTATCCTGTGAACCACAATGTTGTTGTTTCTTATTCCACTTGTTCTAGTCCTCAGCTAGACCAAGTCCAAGAGTCCGCTCGCCCACAGAAAAAGGCGAACGATTCATGGTGAAGGAGCAGAGTGCAGCTTCTGTTGGCACTAGACCTTGGACGCCCGAGGGAAGAAGTCTGACTTTGTCCATTGCCTTTATGCTGTAGCTGGGTATAATGGAATGGCCTTTACGCCTTGGGTGACCCTGCCAAGAGAAAAAACTCCAGACGTGCATCTCCCATTCCACCCAGGGCCACCACCCCCGCCACGATGAGGCAGCATAATAGGACTTGGGGGTGGAACCACAATGTATTTATCGCTTATATTTACTTTTTTAAGTAAGCGGATACGAATTAGTCACATAACGACTCATCATATAAATATATTTCAGTAACACCTAGAAAGTAGAATTTTCCATGGCACATATTTCAGGTGATCATGTTCTAACAAAACTTCTTGAGGAATGTATGGAAGTTGGTCACTTGATATTACGTACATTCACCTGATAATTTTAAAAATGTACCGAAACTTTAAATCTTTCATAAAATACTAATAATCCAAACAGTTAAGGCGAATTATGTCTCCCATATTTCTCATCTTTCGACCAACGTGAAAAGATCTTCAAGAAATCCTCTTTGGCACAATTCCAAAACGAACTGTGTTTCCGGTTTAAGAGCGCATCTGGAAATAGAACACGTTTGGTTGAAGCGAAGTTTCGGAAGCAAAAATTAATCATTAGATCAATTGGAGACATGACTGTGCTGAAAACAGACGATGTAACTACCTAATTCTGAAAATACAGCTCAAAAGACAGCATCCTATGAATATTAACTTATTATTAATTAATTTACATTAAAACTTCAGATTGAATCAATTAGGAATATTTTTGGCGGAAGGAGAAGTCTAAAAATAAAACCTTTCAGCATATTTTGTTAAATAAAAGAACGGACATTTATAGTCTTCTTTCCCAAAACAGAATCGCGCCTCATCGTGATAAAATCCTGAAAAAACAGCTAGAGTGGTCTCCCCTAAACTTTCTCGTATACTTCCCCAAAAAGGGGTGGTTTGCCCGGCCCCCCCCGCGTGAATAAAAAAATTCGAACCTACTGTAACCCAGAATCCAATGACTGTCAGAAGGTTTTTCATTGTAGATTATAGCGATTGTAAAATACACTCTTGCTAAAAAAAATTAAGCAACAAAGGCAAAACTCTGAATACAACAAAGACTATTTAATGGGTATGCGTGAAAGTTGTGCACGAGGTAGGTGTGGTATTACTAGACCACATATCAAACAATAAAGCAAAAACAAACAAAAACACATATATTACGGCCGTCGCGGCGCGACAGCCCAAATTGGTAAACAAAATGTGCAATAGGAACCACACGCTAATAACGGGTATGATATCCTCTAGCTGAAATGCATGCTGACAACGGCGAGGCATGCTGGCAATAGTGTCGTTGATCGCTTGTTGTAGCAGTAATGCCCATTCCTGTAGTAAGACTTGTTGGAGCTCGTGGAGGGTGCCTAGCGGCACACTGCGACCTACAATCAGTCTTCCCAACATGTCCCACACATGCTCTCCAGATAACTCCGCACCAATCGTACTCTATGCGGGCAGGCGTAATCGTCCATAAATATCGCGTCGGTACCCATTGAAGCGATAAAAGGCCGCCTAAGAGGGTGTAGGATTAGGTCGCGATATCGGACAGCTGTGACAGAACCCCCAGCGAACACGTAGAGGTCGTTTCGACCGTTCGTTGCTATCCCTGCCCAGACAAGTAGCCCGCCACCTCTGTAATGGTCTCTTTAGGCATGTTTGGCGCCCGATAGCATGTCCCTGGCTCTCGCCTTATCATTGCCCTTCGGGAATCGTTCTGGATGTTGAATCGAGACTCATCCGCAAAGAGTATGTGGCCCCACTGCTCTGGTGTCCAACTGCGATGTTCACGGGCCCAATGCAACCGCGCTCTGACGTGCTCTGGGGACAAAGGCACACAAACAACAATCCTCCTTCATGCAGTCTGCGCGACCCAGTTTGGCGGTATATGGGCCTTCCTGCAGCAGCGAGAGTTGCGACGCCAGCTGTCGAGCTGTTAGTGAACTCCAGACATGGGCGCCCATGCCCGGGGGCAAAGTGGGGCCGCGCCCCCCCCCCAGGTCTCAGGGAAAGGGAAAAAATATAGTGTAGTCATGTGTTTTTCTTTGAAGAAAATTATTTAAAAGAATTAATGTTCAAGAAGGTCTAAAACGTAAAATGCGAGTTGAAATTTTGAATTTGGAGGACAAAATTTTCTTTTGTCCTCCGCGGAAAAGAGCGAAAAACCCTGGTTTCGAGGACAAATAATTG
This sequence comes from Araneus ventricosus, assembly GCA_013235015.1. Taxonomy (NCBI): domain Eukaryota; kingdom Metazoa; phylum Arthropoda; class Arachnida; order Araneae; family Araneidae; genus Araneus; species Araneus ventricosus. Next base: position 186,079 of record BGPR01000840.1, on the reverse strand, counting down.
ACTTGTTGGAAAGAAGACAAGAAATTTATAGTTTAGGCATAAACTAACCTATGCATAATAATTTACCTTACAGTTAACTTTTTATATAAATACCAGTGTAAAATCTTATGAGGTGTACATTTTTAGTTTGTTTCCTGTATTAAAGTTTAAGGACTTTTCTCCTGCATTTTTGTTGCTAAATATTCACTGGTTTCAATAAAGTAGTTAAAATAACGTGTTATTCTTTTTTTATAGAGTATGAGTACCGTGGCATAGTATTTTAGTAACAGAAAAAAGTTTTTAACAGGGTCGGAACTGGAACTTTTTTATGGCTTCTTACAAGTCGCCATTCGTCTTCCAAGATATTAAAAATACTCCATACCCCCAGGTCTAGCCCCTCCCCCCACAAACTGTCATATGGGCGCCCTTGCCTCCGGCGTCTGGCACATTGCAACAGGTAGCGATCATCTGCCGTTGTGGTGATTCTCCAACGTCCAGACCCACGTCTTCTACTGGCGTTTTGATCCCTTTGGTAATGGTTCCACAACCTATGGATGACACTACGATGCACATTCAGCTCTCTGGCAATGTCTTGCACCAGCTTGCAACATACCGACAGCCCTCCAAAGCATCTTATCGTGCAAATGGTTTCTTCTACTCATGCTTTCCGCTTTGGTTATCTCGGATTTCGCGGAACTATCGCTGTTTGTGAACTGAAGCATAGGTCCGGCAAGCCCCTTTTTAAGGCATTGCGGTGTGACCGCGAGATTGCGTTTTATGCTAACTTTGGTTGCCTATTTGCATTCGGCGATGCAACCTCTACCTCATATGTAAATTAAGTGTCTTAATTCACCGTTTTGCATGTGTACCGCGTCTTTTCGTGTTTGTTGCTTATAGTTCACAGAAGTCCTTCTACCCCATATTAACTTGAGAACGGCGACTACTATTACCGCAAACTAGTTACTTTCTCGTATACGAAGTATACAAAGAGAAAGTATTGTAATCGTCAAAAAATTCGAACTCGAGATGTTGACGGATCTCCACGTTTTAGACCTCCCTGAGACCGAAAAACACAATTTTGGAATTATGTCTGTATGTCTGTCTGTGTGTGTGTCTGTCTGTGAACACGATAACTCGAAAACTATTAGAGCTACGGGGATGAAATTTGGTATGTGGTCTTTAAACATAATTTGTAGGTTTCTATCAATTTTTGGACAAAATCCGTCAACGGGAAGTCTGTCTATTTGTATGTCCGCGGTCATGCGAACGCTATAACTCAAAAACTTGATTAGCTAAATGGATAAAATTTAGTACACAGTTTTATCGTTATGAATGTAGGTCGGTATAAAAGTTTGGGCCAAATCCGCCAAAAAGAGGCGTTCAAATTGCATATTCAATTTCTTTTAATCCGATTCTCATGCGCATGCGTATTGGTAGCAATCTGTTATTGTTGTAAATTTTATTTACAACAATAAATAATGTTTTCAAGCATCAATTGTTAACAATTTTTTTTATTGTTGTAAATCAAACCGATCTCATTATTTCAGCAAATCTTTCCTTCACGCGCTTTTGCAATTGTTACGGTTGTGGTAGTATAAATTGTTTTCTTGGGAATTCAATTCCAAAGCAGAATTTTCGCTTTAGTATTCATTGCATTGCCTATTTTATCGCGCCTGCTTCAAAGTAATATTTTTTTGAAACGTGGCAACAGATATTTGATTTCAGGTTTGTTTGTTTTTACTTTCTCGTATACGAAGTATACAAAGAGAAAGTATTGTAATCGTCAAAAAATTCGAACTCGAGATTTTGACGAATCTCCACGTTTTAGACCTCCCGGAGTCCGAAAAACACAATTTTGGAATTATGTCTGTCTGTGTGTGTGTCTGTATGTGTGCCTGTGTGTGTGTGTGTCTGTGAACACGATAACTCGAAAACTATTAGAGCTACGGAGATGAAATTTGGTATGTGGTCTTTAAACATAATTTGTAGGTTTCTATCAAAGTTTGGACAAAATCCGTCAACGGGAAGTCTGTCTGTCTGCATGTTCGGGGTCATGCGAACGCTATAACTCAAAAACTTGAAAAGCCAGATGGATAAAATTTTATACACAGTTTTATCGTCATGAATGTAGGTCCGTATTAAATTTTGGGCCAAATCCGTGAAAGGGTTGACTGTCTGTCGGTCTGTATAATCGCATACTTGTTCAGTTTTGAAACAACTCCCTGCGCATGCCTACTAGTGGCCATGCCTGTGCAAGGAAGGGACGCTCCGAAACTTGGCAGTTTGCCAAAAACAAATTCTGGAGTGATTTTGTAAGGAAGCAAACATTTAGGGAGTCTCGCCAGGTCCTGTTGCGCAAAAGAATGAGCAGAGGATTTGAATTTGTTTTGATCCTTCAAACCACGCGTGGTTCCAACTTTGGTTTCCTTGCGACGGAAGTTTATTTGACGTCTTTTATTATTCTAGTTTTCTCTACATGTGTTAGGAGTATACGAGAAAGTTTAGGGGAGACGACTCCCGCTGGTTTTGTTTTACTTTCTCGTATACGAAGTATACAAAGAGAAAGTATTGTAATCGACAAAAAAAATTCGAACTGGAGATTTTGACGAATCTCCACTTAGAAAGTATACGAGAAAGTTTAGGGGAGGCCACTCCCGCTGGTATAGATATAGTAAAGTGACCATGCGCTACGAGGGAGATCGGTTACAGCGCTACCTGGCGGCAAACAACGGAGCCAGCGGTCCTATATCGAAAACGATACAAGATACGGGGAAAAAATCAATTCAAAAATAGTAGAGCATCTTTGATTTGGTACGAAAAGACACCTCGTCCACATTAATGAGAAGAACAGAATGTTTAAAATGCACATTTGTTTGTTCTCGAAACTGTGACGTCTCAAAACGGGTTAAAAAGAGAAAAAACAATTAGTTATCACAAGATGCCTTTATTTTCGGTGTTCTTAGTGTTCTCCGTCATCTACAATGTAGATTGAGTCCTTGATTGAATTTCACTTTGCACACTAACTACATGTTAAAACATGTGCGAACTGTTGTTTAAAATGTCATCTCATTTACTGGCATGTCACATCGCTGAACAACATTCATGGTAAAACCGTGTACCAAATTTTATCCACTTATCTATTCAAGTTAGGAGATATAATTTTTACAAGTATGCGATTATACAGTCCTACAGACCATCAACCCTTCAACGGATTTGGTCCAAAATTTTATACGGACCTACATTCATGACGATAAAACCGTGTACCAAATTTTATCCCCCTAGCTATTCAAGTTTTTGAGTTATAGCGTTCGCATGAACGCGGACAGACAGACAGACTTCCCATAGACGAATTTTGTCCAAATTTGATAGAAACCTACAAATTATGTGTCAAGATCACATACTAAATTTCATCCCTGTATCTCTAATAGTTTTCGAGTTATCGTGTTCGCAGACAGACATAATTCCAAAATTATGCTTTTCGGACTCAGGGAGGTCTAAAACGTGGAGATTCGTCAATATCTTGTGTTCGAATTTTTTGACGATTACAATACTTTCTCTTTGTATACTTCGTATACGAGAAAGTAAAAATGCGTTTCATTTTATATTTCTCCAATCCATCGCTTTTTAATCAATAGTCAGTCCCTAAACCTGCAATGTTTTGAAACGAAAATAGGAACAGGTTCACAAACCGAAAGCGAGGAAATGGGGAACAAGTTCAAGGCTCAAATAGCGGAGAAAAATCGACGTCATCACATAAACAACGTCACTATTCCGCCTTAATTACACAGTCATTCAACCACTTCGTTTCTGTCTAGTATTCTTCTTTGCTTTGGTGGAACGATCAAGTCAACAGGTGGCGTCAGCTGTCTAAAATTCTCCACAAGTTTTTGTAATAATCGGCGGGAAGTTAAAAACAGCTGACGCCAGTCTGTATGTGGTCAATAAAGGAATTATTGAAAACATACGCAGGAATTGTTATGCCCTAAAGGTTACGTCCCTGAATGCACGTAGGATTGGTATTTATTAAAATGTTTATGCATTTGTAATTATAGATGAGAAAAATATAAACAGCACACGCATTTTTAAGGAAAATGCTGGAAAATTCTATTTTCCAGTTCAAAAGATTATGTTAAATTATCGTCTGCAACTTTAAGCCTCTCACTATTCGTTTTGCATGATTATGATGACTAAACTTATTCTTCGACGATCAATTTTGATTATTCGTTTGTCTAATTGCTGCGATATCAATGTCTCGAATAGATTTTAGTCATTTCGAATGGATTATTTTTGCAAAAATAACATAAAAACGATTAGAGAATACCAAGATTTTATTACGGTTTGGGCACATTTATTTCTATATTTTTGCTAACAAAGAAGAAAATGGTCTAAACTGGTATTAAAATTTATTAACCTTCTTGAAAACTCTCATTCAGTAGAAAAGTTGTGATTTTCTATATTTGTCTTAACCCTTTGCACTCTTATTGTGGCAACTTGGCTACAGTAATCCCTAGAAAGGGAAAAATAGAACTGTCATCCCCACGCCCGAAGGGATTCACCCTCAGATACCTTCTGACCCTGCCCCCAGGAGGGTGTGGATTTTAATAGAGCTCTAAGCCATATGATGTTTATATTTTATATGTTTTGGTCGTAATGATGTTTATATGTGTGTGTGTGTTGTGAATAAATAAAAAAAAAGGACAAACTGGATTATCATTGAACTGAATATCAAATCACACACGCGGGAAACCATTACACTTATGTCGAGTGAGACTCGACTTTCTGAATGATGCATCTTTTATACATTCTTGTTAGATAGCGCTTATTATAAAAACCATATAATAGCAAAAACACACAGATTAATTTTTAGGAATTGAAACAAATTAATAACAATGTTTTCAGCTTTCTAAAGCGCTAAATCATTCCTTACACTCACACTTGTATAATTATTCATCTTATTATTTATCGGAGTGCAAAGGGTTAATTGTGATATGCAATCCTTTACCTAAACTCAACCAAGAGTGTAATGATCGCAACTCTATGTTAATGAGGACGCCCCGCTTTGAGGTAACACGAGGGCTGTTTTGGGAAGGACCTCGTAATTTTGAACCGCGGTCAGAGGACAACACCTGAGCTGGCACCCCATTCTCCAAACTTCTATACCACACCAGCTAGAGGATGTTGGACCCACTGCGTATGATTTAACTTGCAAAAGGTCCCATTACACGTCGAGTCTTTAATAGAATCGGGTTTCGAACCTGGAACTCTCCGGCCCCGAAGCCGAGGCCTTATCACTAAGGCCACCGCGGGCCTCAGAATAGCTATAGGAGCTCGATAGGAAAACACATTATGAAAATGAAATCGTTATTGGCGCATTCTGCTTTATGAAAACAGTTAAATTGCTGGAAAGACTGACGAAGTTCCTAAAGGAAAGAATAACCTCATAAAAAGATGAAAACATAAAACTATTCACAAGACGAAGAGCATAATTAACTCGTAAGGTAGAACACATTACATGAAAACTATAACAGTTCATGAGGACTATTAAAGGCATATGAAAAAATAAAATTATAGTCGCAAAAATGAACCAGTGGGAGCGTTCTCCCCTGGAGTTACACACGTGGTACTTCCCCAGGACTACAAAGTTAAACTCGAAACGTGACATTTTGAGTTTAACTTTGCAGCATAGCGAAGAGAATCGAACATACATATTGAACTTCTTGCCGTTGACCTATTGTTCCAAACTTTGATACAGATATAAAATTTTAGGATAAAAATCACATGTCGAATTTCATCATTTTGCTGGCTGTGTTTTTACCACGTTTTTATTAACTCGCTTTCTTGTCTGTCTGTCTGTTCGGTACAAATCTTGCGATCGATTTTAAACAAACTTCCCGATGAGCTGGAGACTTGAAACTTTAAACATAGTTCAGAACTAGATGACAATGCATTATTAATTCGCTTTCTTGTCTGTCTGTCTGTCCGTTTGTCTGTCATTTCATATTTTGCATGACGCATCCGCAATACGTTTTTCATTATATCTCGAAAACTATTAACATTACAGACTTGGTTCTTGGGTATATGGATGGCCCATGAGATCATTGAAGCACCCCCATATTTTAGCCATATCTTTGCGCATGCACAGTACGTTTTTCATTATATCTCGAAAACTATTAACATTACAGACTTGATTCTTGGGTATATGGATGACCCATGGGATCATCGAAGCACCCCTATATTTTAGTAATATCTTTGCGCATGCGGAGTACGTTTTTCATTATATCTCGAAAACTATTAACATTACAAACTTGGTTCTTGGGTATATGGATGGACCATGGGATCTTCGAAGCACCCCCATATTTCAGCCATATCTTTGAGCATGAGCAGGACGTTTTTCATTATATCTCGAAAACTATTAACATTACAGACTTGGTTCTTGGGTATAAGGATGGCCCATGGGGCCATCGAAGCACCCCATATTTTAACCATATCTTTGCGCATGCGCAGTATGTTTTTCATTATATCTCAAAGGTCTCTGCGTCACATAACTTACTTTTTCAGGAAAATAACAATTTTTTATTTATGATCAGGTGAAGAGAAACTGAAATAAACCTGAAATTTGCCACATGTCTCCGTCATAATCTCATCAAGATGTTTAAAATCGATTGCAAAATTTCACACACAGAAGACTAAAAAGCAGAAAATAATTATTTAAAAAAAATAAAAATTTTAATAGACCACGTTTTTAAAACGGACTAAAAAGTATAAAATAATTTCTTCTAGCCCCATACAGATTTATAACCCCATACCGATTTAAAACGAAAAACGTGGGGCGCATGCAATATTTAATAGTAAGGAGTGTAGAGAGCACCTGTCGTTGAGAAAACTCACACAACAGTTCATATTATTTCCATTGCAATAAAATTGTTAGTGAGTGAAATAAACTATTTATACATCAATTATCTATTACATGCGCCCCACGTTTTTCGTTTTAAATCGGTATGGGGTTATAAATCTGTATGGGGCTAAAAGAAATTATTTTATACTTTTTAGTCCGTTTTAAAAACGTGGTCTATTAAAATTTTTATTTTTTTAAAATAATTATTGATGTATCATGTCCACAGACATACTGACAAGCAGGCATTTTTAACTGAAAGGTTAAAAATGTCTGCCATATAAATTTTGATCAAATACTTCCTGTGAATGCTCAGTGGGTGGTTGATGCCTTTAAACCGAAAAGGAAATTGCATAAATTTGAAGTGATTGAACAACGCCCATTGTTTCTAATTCGAGGATATGTGTTGGTCAATTTTCTAATCAAGCTTTAGGGTTACAATCAGATTTACGATTAATGTTAAAATTTTCTGCTTTTACACAGCGTTTTAATAATATCTTAAAAGAATTAGTTTGGTTAATAAGTATGCACAACACACATCTAATATAAAAGTTTCACTTCAAATATTTATTTATGTCAATTTTTTCACTTTCTCGTATATGAAGCATGGTAATCATTAGAAGAAAAAAAAATCGTCATAGAGAGTTTGATGAATCTCCACGTTTTAGAACTCCCTGCGTTGCTCTCGCCGCCACCACCCCTCGATTTTTTTTTTTTTTTAATTTTTTTTTTTTTTTTTTTTTTGAAATTCGTTATGACCGTCTATACGTCGGTGAACACAATAGCTCTGAATGGGAACTAACTAGACGGTTGAAATTTCGCAACATCGAAATAGTTTATATGTGTTTAATTTTGGATAAAATCCATAAACGGGTATATTTTCCGTTTGTCTATCCGTTGGTGTGTGAAAATGATAACTCAAAAACAAAATAAATAAGATAAACGAAATTCAGTAAGCGGACTTGGCAACAAAAGCAAATCATAACGAAATCTATACAAAATTTTATACCCAATCGGTCAACGGCAAGAGCTCCAAATACATTCACTATTCTCATCACTATATGACGAAGCTAAACAAAAAATGCGTCATCTTGTGCCAAGTTACGAGAAAGACTACGAAAGAACACTCCTACTGGTTTACAACTATTTTTGTTAGTCACGATGATGATCGTCACCTTAAACGTTTTCATGTCCACAAGAAGATGTTAGTCCGCAAATTGCTATCTGCTTAGCAGTGTATAGTTTGATAATGATTAGGGATGGGAAAAACTTTTTTTTTTGTTTCGGTTAATCGGATTTTTTTTTCGGTTATTTTTTTCCCGGTTATAACCTGTTATTTTTTTAATCCAATAACCGGGTAAAAAAACGGATCGGAAGATAGGCTCGATTTTAGATTCGATTAGACTAAAATTAACCAAGTTATGAAGCTTTCAATTTCAGCATCTTAAGCCAATCAACGACAACCGTTTCCTCGAGCCAGCTGTTGGTTGGAGGATTACTGAAAGAGTCTTTATGAACAGCTAAACATTGGCCAATAGATTGAATTCTTGTAAAAACAATATTGTTACAAACATGGAAAGTCGCTTCCCAGCAACGCGAGTCTTATGGTTGGGAAGAGAGTTTCACAAGGTTAAGCATGGAGTGACCTCAGCGACAGTTATGGCACCCTGACCTTGGCGACCATTTTGGCGATTTGGCGACAAATTTGGCTACCTTGGCGACAAATAGATGATTCCCGAAAATGCACCCCTTTTCTCGATATTTCTACTAGGAAAGGGAATACACGAGAAAACACCATGTGACGTCACGGCCTGTCAGAGAGAATATTTAAGGACGGCACTTAGATCAGAGCAGCGTCTTTGATCGACTGGTTACTTCGCTTTGAAGCACGAACGTCTTCGGAGTTCTATCCGCTGTGTGAGCTAATCAGCTGGTGAGCTGAGCTCATATTGTCGTTACTAGTTATTTGCTGACTGTTTGTGTTGTTAGATATCAAAGTGCTGAACTGTCATTACCTGTGAATTGTTGTCTATTTACATTGGTAATCTGTGCAAGGACTATTATTTCCTGTACCTGTGCTACGTGTTTTCCTGCATATTTGTAAATAAACTTTCATTCTCCATTATCCTGCGTGTTGGACTGTTTACACCATACACCACAGAGAGACCTTTTGCTACAGTATTAATAAAAAAATTTTGTTTACAAACTGCGTTTTTTTTTCTTAATAAAAAACCGAAACCCGGTTATTCCAAAAACCGGTTATTTTGAGCGGTTAAAACCACCAGGTTAAACAGAAGGTGAAAAAAAAAAAACTGAATAACCAAAAACCGGTTATTTTTGTAATAACCGCCATCCCTAATAATGATAGTAAGGCGACTAGAATACGGAGAAAATCGCCCAGACGTGATGTTATCTGAGTTCGAGGGCATGCAGACACAACTCGGATTAAGATGTTTCTATCATTGACAATAATAATTATTATTAGATTACATAGTGTAAGCTAGTGCATACACATTGCTTGCTCTCTGCTCTGTTGTATTCGGCACCATAACAACGCTATTTCAAAATTTAACTGTTCATAATCAAATTAATTGCTTACATTACAGTGCACAAATACTTATTTTGAATTAATACTTTTAATTAGTGTACTTTTCTAATGAATAATAATTAAACATTAATTTTTTTAAAAATTGTGAAAAGCAAAGAAAAAAAGTTAGCACGGTAATCAAGCTGGATCACTGAATAGATCATTTCATTCGCCCCCCCCCCCCGCACACTATTTGAAGGAAAATTTAAATTTTTATTTCATTTTAGCTGCCTAAAACAAGAATTATATATATATATATATATATATATATATATATATATAAAGAAAAGCAATAGTGTCAGAGAAAGCTAACTAATTTTGTAGCTAAATTTAAAAATTTTGTTATCTATCCCCTCCCAGATAGCATGAAAATTTGCAGCAAGTTTGATTTCTTCTTGATATTATCTTGTCATGGCACACTTGACGTGGCAAATTTGCAACAAACCTCCTGCAAAGTAAGATAGCATTATCGACCACCCCACTTGCAGAACAAGTTTGCTACAAAGTTAATATGTCACACTTACACACCACGACCTGGATACAGTTGTATATATCGGGTTTTGATCTTTGTCTCTGCTTTAAAAACATCCGTTTTTTAATAGCATCTCCTAGACCGTTCTTCTTTTTATTAATTCAATAAATCAATGATAATTTGAAAAAAATTAACTACATCTTTTTACAAAGAAAAAAATTAGTTTCGAAAAATTCTTCATCTTTTTACTAAATATAGAACTCGCACTTTAAAGAAAACCATGATATCGTCTTTTCTTAATGTTGAAATTAAACTTGAAAAACAGTCTATGTTTGTTGAAAAATAATAACTTACTTTGTGTCCCATATTTTTAAGAATAATTACTTTTGAACCCTAATTTCGTAATTTATTCCACTAGCCAAACGTAGCTATAAGCGAAAATCGCCCTCTCTTTGACTTCAAATCATATTCTCAACTCAAAATTTAAAAAATTAATGAAATCAAGAAGACAGTTTTAAATAAAACGTGTATATTCACGATGTATTAGCGCAATCTGTGTTCGGCAATCGAGGTCCCGCTTGCTGAGTGGCTAAACCGACAGGTTACGAAACGAGTTGTCGGGGTTCGAATAAAAGAGGTTCGTCTGCGTACTTTATTTTTGCTATAGTTTGCCGCGACAAGCTTGCTGCAAGTTCAAAGCGTGGTGACTTCGTCGCTTCTGCAAATTTGTTTCAAACTTGTTGTAAACTTGCAGTCTTGCCGTGTCAAACTTGCTGCAAGCTTGTAGAGTAAAATTGCTGCAACCTTGTTCCAAACTAAAATTGCTATCTGGGCTGTACTCCCCGGTACTTTTAGCTGTAAACATATTTTCAAATTAAAGTACGTATCATAAGCTAAAAGATGGTGTAAATTGAGTTTATCTATGACGTTTTGGCAGGTCAAACACTAACGAAGAGGCCAAGAGTTCGCAGCATTTTTTCACTTTGTACTCTTAGACTCCCTATAAGCTAGCGTTAACTTTTACTTCATTTATTTTCTTGTAAAGGTAATAAACAAGTGTATATAATTGAATTGCTCTGCTATAATATTTTATTGTAATACAAACATAATTTTTTACTGCGAAACAGTTTAATCTTGACATGATTCTGTTTTTAAGTTTTAGTTGTATAAAATATTACCCCAGCCCAGGCTTGCCATTTTAAGGCCAAATTATGGAAATTTGGCCTTTTTTCAAAGCCTTTGGCCTTACGAATTTTCATTTCGCCTCAAATTCATTTTTGGTCTTTTTTTGGCTTTAATTCCGTTAATGATTTTTAGAAGAATTTTTAATTACTTATTCTATTATTTTTAATAAAATTTTATTAATTTTAAATAAATTCAATATATATCGTTTTAAATACATATTTCAAATGACATATTATGAGCTGTCAAACGAAGTAGCCCCTGAATAGAACAAGCATGTTTTAAATTTCTTTCACTTAAATTTTAGTTTAATAATAGAGCATTGCATATGCTTGTCAAGTGGGATTCGTTTTAATGGAGGATAGCCTTTTTTACTTTCTCGTATACGAAGTATACAAAGCGAAAGTATTGTAATCGTCAAAAACTTCGAACTCGAGATTTTGACGAATCTCCACGTTTTAGACCTCCCTGAGTCCGAAAAACACAATTTTCGAATTATGTCTATCTGTGAACACGATACCTCGAAAACTATTAGAGCTGCGGGGATGAAATTTGGTATGTGATCTTGACACATAATTTGTAGGTTTCTAACAAATTTTGGACAAAATCTGTCTACGGGAAGTCTGCCTGTCTGTCTGTCCGCGATCATGCGAACACTATAACTCAAAAACTTGAATATCTAGATGGATAAAATTTGATACACAGTTTTATCATCATGAATGTAGGTCCGTATAAAATTTTCGGCCAAATCCGTCAGAGGGTTGACTGTTTGTCTGTCTGTATAATTTACTTGCGAAAAGAATCCGTTACCTCCACGCGCATGCGTACTGGATGCAATATTCTGTGCACGCAAAAGCTATGGAGCGAGTTACGTCAGTTTGTCCTTGAGCCGGTAAGAGCGGAAAATCGGTACGAATCTCTTTGAATTTGATTCTTTACCTAGATATTTTTCAATCACTATAATGAAAAACTTTCTGATAGTCATTGGATTCTGGGTAACAGTAGGTTCGAATTTTTTTAGCCACGCGGGGGAAGGGGAAACGGCACCTTTTTGGGGAAGTATACGAGAAAGTTTAGGGAGAACACTCCCGCTGGTTATAATAGGAAATGAGTTCTTCAATCAATTTGTCAAAGTTGGCCTTATTTTTAAGAAGATTTGGCCTTATTTTGCTATTTTGATCTGGCAACCAGTGGCGGACTGGGTCTGAAAATAGTGGTTGCCAGGAGTCAGTGAGGGCCCACACATATCTATAATCGTAACATTAATTCATATATATATTAAATTATATGTATTTATTTTTTTATATTTAATTATATTAATTTAAATCTATAATATTTAATAATTATATATTTAATTTAATTTTTTATTATGTATTTCATTTTTCCGCGTTTTTAAAATAAATCCCTTTTAACACCCTTTAATTTTCTACGTTTAAAATAACGAAACTATGTTTAAAGTTATTTGATTTTAAATTCTGTAATTTAAATATTATATAAGAAACACAGACCTTGGGTATAGGGCTATTTTATTTATTTGCTTTAGAAAAGCTTACTATAGAGAAAGAGTTCTTTTTTCTCTCCCACATTTCCTGGGGGCCCAAATTATCTTCTGTTTAAGGGGGCCCACTTGCCATTGGGCAAGCTGGCAACCTCGCCAGTCCGCCACTGCTGGCAACCCTGCATCAGCCTATTTCGTTTCCAACCTTGTACTATACCATGATGTTCTATAATTTGTTTTAGAACATCATTTATTAGTGAATACCGTCTTATAAAAAGAAATAGGAAACAGGTAGAAAACTCTCATGTGGAAATAACTGAAGAAGTTATCCCCAAGTTGGAGGTTGGCAGGAATAAAAGGGAACTGGCTCGAGAATTCGAGATCAACGAGTGCTAACCTGCGAAAAAATTGAAAGCTGTAGGCTAATAGGACTACTTTCTTTTATCTTTTCTGAGCATTGTCTCCTTTTAAGCGATGCCTAGGCCTACAGAAAAGGATACCTGCAATAAAATTAATGTTTAAATCTATGTATTTAAAATAATTTAGTAAAAAATTCTTCCCCGGATCGGCCAGTCTCAACCACCAGACCGATTTTGACAATTTTTGTTTCATATCAGAGCTTATGACGTCTAAATATGTCAAGGGTCGCCTGCCCCCCCCCCTATTTTCGTACGAAATCGAAATAACTCTTTCCCACTGTACAATCTCTATGAGAAAAAACCTTTGGACAGTTCCATAGCAACAACCAGCCACAATTTTTTTTAATTGAAAGGTTATGACGTCTAGATATGTCATCATGGGTCGCCTGCCACCCATTTTTGAACGAAATAGAAAAAACACTTCTCCACTATACATTCTCTATATGTTTTTTCGATTTCGATCAAAAATGGGGTTTGGTGGGGGCAGACGACCTTTGATTACATATCAAGACGTTATAAGCTTTCATATGAAATAAAAATTGTCGAAATCCGTCGGCTAGTTGTTGCTGGCGAACTGTCCAAAGGTTTTCCCATAGAGAATGTACAGTAGGAAAGAGTTTTTTCGATTTCTTTCGAAAATGGTGGGTGGTGGGGAGCAGGCGACCCTTCATGGCATATCTAGAAGTCATAAACTTTTATATAAAATAAAAATTGTCAAAATAGGTTAGGTGGTTGGGGCTGGGGAATTTCTACAAGGTTTACCCATAGACAATGAACAGAGGATAAGTGTTTTTTCGATTTCGTTCGAAAATTGAGGGGAGGGGGGGGCAGACGACCATTGATGACATATCTAGACTTCATAACCTTTCCAATTGAAAAAAAATGTCGAAATCGGTCTGGTAGTTGGGGCTGGGGAACTGTCTGAGGGTTTTACCATATTATTTTAAATATATGAGGAGCAAACATTCAAACCATGCTTTCTCCTTCAGATACAATTTTTCAGGAAACAGTAAACAAGCTCTGCAGGTAATACTTTTTGATTGAAACCTCAATTTTCTAAGTAGGTTTATAATGGGATAAAACTTGTTTCAGTTGAAAATAATAGTATACAGTTGTACTATTTAATGTTGAGTTCAAAGAAAAATCACTAACTCATTTTTTCTTTTTTTGGAGAAAACACGGTTTGAATGTTTGCTCTTCATATAGATCCCAACAGTTCCATCACAATGGCGTGTCAAAATACCTGTTGTAGGTGATGGAAACTGTTTAGTTAGGGCGATTTCATTCTGTATTTAAGGATCCGAAGACTTTTATGCTGAAATTCGTGAAAATTTTTTACAAAACATTACAACTAGATGAGGTTTATTGAAATATTTTACAATTTGAAGGCATCTGTTGTCAACAAAGAATATGAAATCTACTATGGTTTTATGGTCTGTTCCACCGATCTTCATGCAGTATTTGAAACTGAAAAAAGTAGTGGTTAAGAGCCTCGAAGCAGCGAGGTGGCAGGGGTAGTGCTGAGCAAAGTGGGTGCTGGCCGCGAACCCGCCCGGAGGTCGTCTAGTTAGTTCAATTTTACAGTTACCAAAGCAAAAGGAAACAGACAATATGAACCAGAAAGAAAGGGGACTTGCGCTTAAGTCAGAAATCACGTAACCTTCGCCTTTTAAAGCTTTTATGGAAGAAAATGAAAACGATGAAAAAGAAAATACAGAATTTCCTTAAAAATGAAGGAAAGGTAGCGAAAGGGTAATTTTAAAACAAGAAAAAAAAGAAAGAAAACATAAAGAAAGGATTGACATTTTGTCATGACGACAAAGAATCATCAACAAGCTCAGCCTATGGTTTCTGCTTGATAATGGTACATTCATTATTTCCTACTAGCCGATTTCGGAGACCAGCTTGTTCTCCGGGAATGTAATTGCAATTGAATCTTGCATCATTTTATATTCATTGTCCCCTTAACAACGTAGGTAGATCGTGGTAGATATTTAACCAATGTTCTTTCAGTGGCCTTGCACCTGTTCTGTTCATCGTCTAAATGAATGTCCCTAATGAAGTTAAATAACTGACCATGTCATGTAGCATTTAATTGCAAATTTTCAGCGCCATCTTCACTTTCTTATTTCTCTTGCAAAATATGCATTTGATTTCAACATTAGAATGGTGCAACACATTTTATGGCCAGCGGCATGTTCGTTAAATGAAAACATGCTGAAAAAAGAATGAAAATATAGCAGCCACAATCATTCAGCTTACTGGATATATTTCATCATATACCTAATATCTCAGAGAGCTTGGTTTACAGATTCCACAAAAATTTCGATGAAATAAAATATGAAAGCAAAATGTATTAGGATATTACCTTAGCTTTCAACATGAAAGAGAAACATGCAATTAAATATTTGTTCAAACAATGAAAACGGTTTGAATTGCATTGCAACAATGAAAATTCTTTTTGTAAATTATGCCAAAAAATATTTTTTAAATGTTATTAAAATTAGAGAAAAAATTGTTCAGAAACTTAATTGATATCATTGAAAAGGTAATTTTTCACACTTACAGCTGGTGAAAAAATGATTTTTGTGCTGTAATATTTTGGGAAGTTATTAAAAAAAACGCCCAAATTTCGCTTAATTTTTAATTAAAATTTCAAAAAAAAAAAAAAAAAAAACGGCTACAAGGTGCACATTCCCAAGCTCCAAATAATACTCATGCCAAATTTTGTAGCTCTAGGTCCAGCGGTCTGTCCTGTAGAGTGCCAACACACATTCTCCTTTATTATTAGTGGAGAAGAGTATGGGAAATCCTGCCATGAAAGCTGGATTCAATGTGAATTGTGCAAAGAGTTGATGGCAGGAGGATTGCAGTGCCTCTTATGTATTTATATGCAACTATTGTTAGACCAGATCCGATGCATACTCTTACCCCCCAGGTAGGCCAAGAGTACGCAATTTTAATTTTTTTAAGTTTTATTTTTCTTACTTACATGATTCGAAACAAAATCCTGTAGCCTAGAATTATTCATTCATAGTTAAATAAAGAATATTGTGTGAAATTTTGAAGTCTGTATTTTACATACTTCAGCTTTTATATGCTAAAAGCCACTAGATGTATACACTTACCCTCCTTTCCCCTATCACATTATACAGAAATAAACACTACTAATATAATAGCCCAGATACCTCAAACAAAACCCCACTTCAACTTCAACATAATAGCCCAGATCCGTCTCTTACTGATCTGGTAGCGCTGTTACGTGGTTTGGTTTGGCTACATGCCAAACAGACTCCAGACGATCTGTCTACGCCTATAAATAAACACGCCCCTTTGCTCTCCGTCATTAACGAACGCGCAAATCCGATTTCTGTTATGAAGCCAAAGAACGCGGACAGTTTATTTTTTTATTATTCATGCTGGATTGGAATAAATTTCACTAAAATTACTTCATCTGTTTCATTTCTTTTTGCCTCGGTCAAGTTATTTATGAAAACGAAAGTTCGTGGCAATTGATTCATAGCGTTTTTTATATATAAATTGAGCCGCGTTAACAGTTTCATTTATTTATTATTTTCTTTCAGCATTTATTTTTTATTTGGTAATGCATTTTTTTTTTCTGTTAGTAGATTTTGTCATATTTTTACTCAGACGAAACGAAAGTAATTGTTAAAAGGTTATTATTAAATGAAGGTTAGTGTCAATTGATTTATCAGTTCTGTTTTTTTTAAATTGTTGAAGCACTCTTGTCAATGTACACAATGTCTACTATAACTTTCGTTAGTAAATCTGTGAAAATGGGATACGAGATATGTTTAGAGGGCTAAAAGCCCTTCATAGACACGCACAAATCATCTTGTGCTTTAATAACGATGGTCGAGTAATTTGAAACTCCTTAATTTATCAAGTAATTTCAATTTAGTGTGTTTATTTCTTTTTAAGCAAAGCCATTTTCACATATACCCAAGACGTATGTATATCGAGAAACACCGATTCAAGAAACCATTTTGAATACAACCAGATTGCAGAAATGTGTTAAGAGTGAGAATCAAAGAAAAAAACCATTAAAATTACTAATTTTTCATCTTAACTGCAACAAAAAAATATTGTTTTAGTTACTGAGGATACACCTTAAAAGTATAAATTTTTTACAACACAACAGCTTTTTCTTTTCATTAACCTCAATTTTTCACTCTAAATCATTTTGCATGCTCCATCTATAATAAATCAATATAATTGAAAAGGTGATTGGAAAAAAAAATAAGATTCCAAAAGTACGCAACTGGAATGCTATCCTTTTTCAAATCATCCGTTCAATTAGTCAATTGGTTTTATGTCTTGTTTTGAAGTCACACGAGGGTCTGTGCACTATATATGCACAGGCTATATTATTTTGATCCTTGGTCGAATGACAATACCCGATTACTCCACTTCATACTTCAATACATAGACATATGACAGACCACAATAGATATAATATGTGCCAACCCCATATACACACAGGATTTTTGGTAGAATCAAGTTTCAAACCTGCAATTCTGGAACTCAAAGCCACGATATTACCACCACTTTAGAAAAATAAAATCCATAAAAGAGATATTGTCATTACAGATAAAGAATTTAACTTTAATACAGTTACCTTGCAAGTCTAATTGAAATATTTTGTAATAAAATGATTTTTAAAAATTAATTTTGCATACTGATATCGAAGATTTTAACTATTTAAATTGTCAGAAATCTTGCGAAATCTCAAAATTCTGCTACACAATTCCATGTGGGGTCGCAAGTCACAGTTTAAAGCAGTGGTGAGCAAACTGTTTTAATTTCCGACCCCTTACTTTGTGAAAAAAATTTTCACGACCCCTTCGGTGGTCACAACACATGGTTTGCACACCACTGGTTTAAAGAACCCTGCTCTGAAATATGCAATTCTTATTTTATTGATTTCAGATTTGTTCCTTTACAGTAAAATTTATACCAAAAATTTGTGATTAACTGAACAATATCTGTAATCAATTAGAAAAAAAAAGCTCACAAATAATGAGTCTTGAAAAATACGATACAGAAAAACAATTTTATTAGAGGTACAAACAACTTTAATGTACAAATTCGTCAGAATTTACAAAATTTAAGTCAACACAGTTTTATAAGGATAACTACAGTTCAAAGCATACTTGATAAAAAGTCCTCTTTAACAATTTGCATTTCACATACAGATATCACATAACACTGTGACTTCATAAGTCAGACAGTAGAAAACTTATTTTCCAGAAATTCCAATAAAATAAATATGACAAAAAGTTTCCAAAGCTTAAAAATTTTTTTAACAAGTAATACCTTGGTGAGAATTTAATACTGATATAAAAGGCAATTAGAAAATAAATATATATCCCTGATTAATATAAATACATGAAAAGTAGGAATTCAATACTTTTTTTAAAAATTACAACAGAAGAGTCATTTGTTTAAAATAAATATATAAGAAAATTAGAAATTTTGCACATTCATAAAAAAAAACACTTGCATATAAAAATGTCAGACAGATCCATTTTAATAACAATTGTTCATATTTAATCAAAATATTAACAACAAATCATATAATTTACACAAAAATTATTAGGCAATCTTTTTTTCATGAAAAAAAATTTAATCTTTCAGCTAGATGTTAGAAATTTTAACAATAATTTTTTCCCAAAAAAACATAACATCTTGAGCATATCATTTTCATAATGTTTACAACTGTCTTCGTAACACCTATGCAATAAAAACTACACCTTACGTAACCCAACTCATAATAGCAATTATATATAAAAGGATTTTATTTTATGAAAATTTATGACATTTATATATATATAGATATAAGTCTTTGGGTCTTCGCAGATTAGTAAATATTTCACCATAAATAAGATAACTAACTTTATTTACCTATATAAAGATACTTCGAGTTTTCTTAATCACAAATTATTATATAGTAATACTTTGAAAAAAAAAGTTAATACGAATTTCTTTCATAAAAATGACTGAGATGACTGTAAAAATATAAATAAATATTAAAAATCACCATCTATTCTTTACAGAGAACAGAGTATTCCATCTTGTAGTAAACAGCACGGTTATTCCGTATTAATCAATACTTCACAATTAATACAAATTAGTAGAAATGACAGACCTTATGTAAAACAAAGAGAACATATACATCTTCGTATAGAGAGCAAATTAATATAAAATATAAATAAAACACTCTACAAGAAGAGCTACTTTTTTTTCCCATTCATACAAATATGAGGAACATATATGCCAAAGACAAATACCACCATTAGTAACAGTGTAAAATTGTAAGAGCCACCTTGTAAAACGAGCATAGTATTTGGCACAAATTTTTAAGAATAGCTGCACATGTATTAAAAAAGTACAAAACGTCTCAACTACAAAATCTTGTGCAACAAGAAAATTGGACACACAGATGGGTCAATTAAATCAAGTGGACAAAAAAAAGTTATATCTTACGTTTAAAGCTTTCAAAGCTCATAATATAAAAACACAATCAATAGCTCAGATTAACCAGTTATATTTAGTTAAAACAATTATGTTCAAAAGCAGAAGCTCAATTTTCTAATCACTACCACACATCTACCATTATTCCACTGATTGAATAAATTATTTCCATACAATTATAACATTAAATCACAGAAATGCTACAGTGATAAAGGTCATTTAAACGTCTCCTTAGTCTGCAAAGAATTAAAGTACCTTTATGGCTGAAGAAAAGGCTTGTAAATGAAAGACAACAGCCAAGAGCAGTCATTTGTTTGAAACAACAAGGCATACAAGATATATGAGGAATCTATGAATCGCTAATTTTTCACATCAAATTACACCGAGTACAACAAGTTACATCCATTTTGGGGTAAAGAGAGTTAAAATTTTTAAAATTAGGGGTCTTTGAAACAATGTTTTATGAAATTCTTAAAAAGTCTAAAAATTTTTTAAATAACTACAAAATTATATCAGAAAGACAATACTTTAATATGCTTCTAATGGAAAGCAGAAATAAAATTTATGAAGTATGAAATTTGATCTAAAAATATTATATATTTAAAAATAAATAATATTATACCTTTTTTAAATTGAGATTAAAAGTAACAGCAGAATTACATAATTAATTTTTAATATCTAAATCTGTCCCTATTCTAGGTCTTAAATTTAATATTCTTTTAAACAAAATAAACACTTTTAACCTAAGATCAATACAATACTGAATTTAAATATATATATATATATATTAATAAGACACATTTTTAACTGCAATGACCTAATTCATTTGCATTGCAAATTTTGAAAAGATATTTTTATCACCACAATTTAAATTTCGAAAAGTTATCTCTTCCAATAATACGACAATCATATTAATCTCGCAATTAACATATCATCCTAAAACTGATTTGAGAAAATCAATACGAATAAACTTACTAAAAATATACTTTATGTGAAATAATATCAAAAAGGATATTGAAAGAATAAATTTTCATAATTAAATAAAGTTCAATGAAAGCCTATAAGAAAATACTGAATCAATTTAGATGAAGAATTCTAGCTTAAGCCTTTTGAAAATTTCTTCTAAAGAATAGGAGACTTTTAAAATACCTCATCAATTACATAAAATTCATATCACTGTAATTCTATTTATAAGAATACCAAAAGGTGCAATACTGCATCCTGAAATAAGGTGAATAATTTATATATCCAATGAAATTATTAAAATATCATTATCTTAGAAGAATTGCTATACTTCTTGCAGAAGTAAAATGTATACAAAAATATAAGGACACTGCACAATTCCCATCGTAAAATTTTTTTTATCAGCACAAGAAAGGAGTTGCTTTGAACATTACTAGGAAAATTATGCTTTAAAATATATTCGTAGATACATTCTCCCACAATGTTGAAAAAACTATTATGAGATAATAATTATCAAATGAATTATTCAACTATTTTTTGCCTTCTAAGTGTCCAAACTGGCATTTTTTGTTGTTTTTCATGCTCAGTTCAAAAGCAAATAATTCATGTTCACGAGCATACTTTAAAAAAATTCCAAGGATATTCTTTCCATATTCCTAAGAAATGAGATTCGATTCAATACAAAATAGCTTGGTTTTCTTACTTTTAAAAGATAATTTTTCTGAACTTAAAGCAATTAGATCAAAGTAATTGGGCACTAGGAGTATTAATATACAATAAATTGCACTTTTGTATTTTTCAGAGAAATAAAAACATAGTTCAGAGTTCTTACTGATTTTTTAAATTAAAAATCAAGGAGTATTTAAGGAGTTTTCAAAGAGTCAATATTTACACATGAAAAAGGGTTCCCTTTTTAAAGCACAAAAATTACATTAGAGTATTTAAAATATTGCTAATAACTCAAATAAATGTGGTTATATTTATTTCTTTTATAAGTTTTTACTAAGCTGATTTATCCAAGAATGCCATGTTAAATTTATTTATATAAAAGTAGAGTGATGCCGCTTGAGACGCCTTATGTAGTGCACAGTGATCCAGTATTTAAAATCTAGAGGTGCAAAGAGAGACATGCATTTAGATATTAGAAACTGTTTTATTGCTTATAAAATAGCATATGAAGAAAATAAAATTAACAAAATTTCTTGATTATTAAAACTAATTTAGCTAAAATTGATTAATGGTATCTATTTTCCTTCAACTCCACCGTCACAATATATGTTCTTTACAACAAACCATATGTTACAATTTAAAGAAATACAGTTAATTTTTCGAAATAATACAAGAGAAATAACATTCTCAATTTGCACCATTCTATTGTTTTGGTTATTACTGATTGGCATTTAAAATCAATTATTAAATTTTGGATACTGCTAGGATATGAACATCAAATCATGGAAAGAGCAACGCAAAATACTGGATAATTGATACAGCATCGATTTAGAATCCTTTTTATCAGTGAAACGTAGTACACATTTAATAAAAGAAATGTTAAAAATTGAAAATCAAGGAGTTTATAAGGAGTAAAACCAAATTCAAGGAGTTTCCATAGTGCTTGAAAATGAAAATCGTTTTCAAGGAGCGTACGAACCCAGTAGCTAGAGATAATTTTTTTAAAATTTTACAAGAGGAATGGAAAATATTTTAAAACAATTTTATGTACAAAATCCTATGGAGAACATGAAGCATAAGAGTACGAGATCTACTGATTATGGTGTACTTTGAAGTTAAAATAATAATAATAATTCTGCTGACAGGGAAAAAGATACTTGATTCTCAGTACAGACTAATCTGAAATGCATTTTCCATTAAAAATAATATTGATAATTATCAACTCCAAGTTACATTCCCAGATACTCAAAGGTTTAATTAATTTTTATGAAGAAAAAAACCAACCTAACAAGAAATTTTTAAAGCATATAAATGAATTCATTTCTATAATTCAAAGTAAAGTGGCAATTTCAGCAATGTAAGACCTGAATTTTATTAGAAAAATATACCTTAAAACATAAATACTTCTTATTAATGGAAAAGAAATGACATTGAAATAAAGAAGATAAAATTCACCCTGCATCCTTGGAGGACACGAAGTTATGGAATCCGAAACAAGCTCGCAGCTTTTTGAAAATGATTTATGTAAATCGCACAAATATTAAAAAAAAAACCTTGAATAATTTGGACCTGATAAGTTACATATTAATTAGATGTCAGAGACAATATTGTTATACAAGTTTAATGCAATAACAGGAATTATGCAATGACCTTATAATAAACACAGAGAAAAATAAAATAAAAACAAAATTTTACAATTCCAAGTAATAATTAATACACTTTACTTATTCGTGAACTTACAATGGAAAATATAATATTCAAAACGCATCGTTATTGATAAATGCAATATTAATGACTGACCCATCACTTTAGATCATGCTGTAAAGATAATGAATGGAATGTCATTTGCAGTTTCTAAGCCTCTACACAATCAATGAATCAACTATTTAAATATGATGCTCTAATATATTTTTACAACTAATACTTAAAAGTCATACGGATCAATAAGAAATATTTTATAAAAGACAACTTTTAAAACAAGAAAAGAGTTTTAAAAAGCTAAATACAAATATTGAAAAATGGCAAATGTTAAAAAGTTTCTTGTTTAAAAAATGGATAAAATACACAATTCTTTTTTTCTCTTATTGAAAGTAACCAACTTTTTTCCATTTTTAAAATGCATTCACTTTAAGTGAATATTATGCATATAAATAACATTTAATTAAGAAATAGTTCACAAGAAAATCAATCATACATCAGGCCACCAAAGTATAGCAGAAGCAATCAATCAGCAAATTTTGATACTTACTTGAATTCTATGCAAAGATGAAGGATTTTAATTTGACTGAACATAATCTTGAAGAATTATTTGGATTATAAAAGGAACACTATACTATTTTTAACTTTTAGAATGTTCAGTTATACAAGAAATCAAAAAGAAAATGAAGATATTTAATTTTAAGAAGTTTTTGTATATCTTAAAATTCCATTTAAAAAATTTAGTTCAAGATTAGATGATTTGGATGGTTTTATTTTACTATAAAATTAATATGATATAGTTGAAATTGATATTTTCTTAAGGGGGTCGAAATCAGAGATCAACATGCAATGATAGGTCACAAAAGGAAAGTAAATAATTAAATATAGCCTGTCTATTTATGAAACAGTGCAAATTAAAACATCATAATTGTTAATCACCAAAATAATACGATACAGAATATTAGGTTTTCATCATGGCAAACTTCATATTACATTTAACAAATTTCAATTGGAACCAATGATTGTAAGTTTTAACACACTTTTTATCATCTGGAACACTGAAAGTTAAAAGTGGAATTATTAGACAAATTCAGAACTAGGTAGATTTTTCTTTAAAGACTTGTCCATACAAATTTTGGTTTGCTAAAAATTCAACATAAAACAAGTAAATATGAAAAGCTTTTTATTCAAATATTATGTAGAAAAATGAGTATCATTTGAAATTGCAGATGTGAAAGTGCAAATCATGTAATAAAAATTGATAAAATTTTATTTTATAATAATGGAACCCAAACCTATTTATGGAAGTTAAAAGAAACTGAAATGCCTTAGCATTAAATTTGATGCTCACTCAATAATTGTGACACTTAACAACAAAAAATATTTCTTTGGTACATTTGTGATATAACTTTTGGGACACGGGTCTCTCTCTATATTTTTAACTTCAGTTAACATTGAAACAAAAAAAATCATGAATGTATAAAAAAATCCAGAGTAAAAAATAACAAAAATACAAAACAAAAATAAGAAACAATTTACTTTAAATATATACTTCAAAAGCTACCCAAGAACATAAAAAAATAACATCAAATTTAGTGCTGAAGGACGAGTAACTTTTGTACTATAAATACTTTCAAAACTTATTCTTTGGTAACAGACAAATCCAACATGGTGTTTGATGGAAATTACACAGCAACAATATACAATCTACTTGAATTTAAATGTATAAGAATAAGTCCATGCTACCACAATGTTGACAATATACATACTGAAAAATGAAACAGAAGAGTTCTTTTATGATATGTTAATAGGATCAACAACACAACTTGCAGTTTTATTCTGTACAATCTGTACATGTAAAAGACAGTAAAAATGCACAGATGCAGAAACTGCAACTGAAGATTTTCTGTTGTCTCTAAAAGCTATGATATATGTAACCATTATTGGAAGTAAATACAAAAGTCCGAAAAATTAATCACATAACTAAATTGCAGGGCAATTGTTTTATGTTTGAATTAACTCCGACTTAAGCAAATTAAATTATTCACTGGTTTTACATGAAAGAACCTCCTCTACTGAAAGAGATCATTGTACGGAAATTAGAAAATGACAGAAAGAAAACAGTGTATATTTTAATAAATATGGGGACAGGAGGGGAGAAAAGTATGTATTACAATACTTGATAAAAAAATTATCAAATGTAATAAAAATTTCAGTCACATTTTGAAATGTTTCAACATTTTTCTAATAATCAAAGCTACTGTTTTTAATCAAACAAAAGATTAATTTACGAGTTTAATTTCACTAAAATGAAACCACTAAAAAATAAGTCATAAAAGCAAATATATATATATATATATATATATATATATTTAATAAAGCTATATATGCTAAAGCACATTAACATAAAATTAAAAAAAAACATTTAAATTTTTTAAACCATTAAAATAACATACATAACTCATTTTTTAGGTTATTTTTAAATTGCATGCTGAAAAATAAAACATTCTTTAAAGTCAAATCAACCCTTCATGTATTTATTTGCAATTTTATATGGAAAACAGTAACTTTTAACTTTGAAATAAAAACAAGACTTTTAACAGACATACAAGATCATTACCTGAATGAAATAGCAAATTTCAGTCCTGTAAAATTGTAAAACTTCTCTCATGTACAAAAAAGAAAGGAGGGAGACTTTAAAAATTGTACATTTTAACTTGGACCCTACAATTATAAGACTAAGATTGCATACACATGCAAAATTAAACTGAAGTACAACAATTTAAATATTTTCTAACATTTTAAAGAGGGGTTGCATATAACTAACCTAAGTATTAAAAAAAGTCTCAGACATCAAAATATACAACAAAGGTATAAATTTGTATCAGAAACCCATCATTAAATTTATATATTCTTGCTGCTTTAACAAATTTCTGTTTTGTTTCATTCAAAATATTCTGAAAGGGAGAAAATTTCTTGATTTAACTATACATTACCTATCTATTCTAAACCAAGAAATTAAATACAAAAATTAAAGAACTGTTTCATTAATAAAAAAAGTAGAAAAAACATAAGTGATTACAATAACTACTTCTCTCCAACACCTTCAAACAATTGATTAAAAATGTGCTTTCTGAACTTTGTCACTATATACACTGTCATCTTTCTTTAAAAAATAGAATGGGAGAATTAAAACAAGCTACTAATCTGACAATCAGAGTTAAGTATTTTTATGAGTGGGATAAAAACACTTTGGCAGTGGACAAGTGGTCAATTTCCGAGATCATATTTCTTTTGTAACCTATGTGCCTACACTTCCAAATAATTATAGCACAGCTGACAAAGAGATAATTGTTCACGAATGCTCATAAAATCTGACACCACACCTGACAGACTTGGGCCAAAAGTGTCCAACAACAATCAACGGCAGAAATATATACAAATAAAAACACAGAGGGTATAACATTTGGTCATATCCGTGGCTTGTAAGTGAGCGTCACATGAAATGACTGAACATCCAGTTCTGTGCAGTCCTGTTCCGTAATTCCGACTGGATTGGAGAGCCGGTTCATCATCTTGGCTCGTGCAGGACTAGAACCAGAAACAGGAAGGGGTTCAGATGACACTGAGCTTCCCAAAGACACCACTTTGCTGACACCCGAGTCCCGTTTGCTTTTGCTCGAAGAAGCTGATGCAGATGCACCTGCACCATTTTCTTTGTCACGCTTGCTCTTACTAGATGACCGTCGAACAAGACGACTACCTTTACCAGAAGGTCGCCGCACCAGCTGATTGTCACTTCCACCCCCAACAGTATTTAATAATGAACTGGAAGAAACTGAAGAGGCATTGGATCCCCGCTTGGAATCGCTTGTCCGCATTAGCTATAAATGCAACAGTAATTAAGTAGGATGCAAACACACATTTTACACACCATTTACTACATCAATAAAAAATCATGCAAAATAAATGCTCAATTACAAGTTGCATATAAATATTAGGGATGCAATGAATATTCGGCCGAGTATATTCAGGGTAATAATTTTTTTAAAAAAAATGTGTTTATTTAAGAATATTAAAGAATTACTATTCAGTACATTTATTAAAAAATGTATTAACATTTACCCAATTTTAAGTTACATTGTACATAAGTATATTTAATAATGTTGTGTATCATTTATCATTCTAAAACCTGAAATTATGATGCAAGGACAATAATTATTCAGCATTTTCAGGAAGAAGGTGTTTTGTTTGGTTTCATACATATACATTACGAGCTTCAGAAAATAAGTCCTCTCTATAAGTGCTTCCAAGAGCTGAAAGATATTTTCTTGCTATATTTGCAAAGCTTGGAAAATTTTTTCCCACCAATTAAGTGGGCATTCTATCCTTGCTATTAGATATTTTTATAAAAATAGGAATTTACTTCTAACAACCTTAACTTGCCCACTGAATTTTCTTTTGTGTTTGTCATTGCCATGCTCTGCAATTATGACTTTTTTACTTCTTTTTAGCGAGTCCAAAATAAAGGGGGTTTCTCACATTTGGTTTTTGAAATTAAAATATTTAGAATATTATAAAAAATGCATCAAGATTTTAATATTTTTTAAATATGCAAATAATAAAAAATCAATTTTTTTTCATTTAAAATTTGAGCAGCATTTTTTTTTAAATCAAAAGTAAAATGCTTTTAAAAAGTAGGTATTCGACCAAATCACTATTCGTTACATCCCTAATCAATATAAACTGTATTTTCCAAAGAAATGAATATAAAAAAGTAAGCATAACAAGAAAATGAAAAGAATGAACTACAGCACTTCACTGGAAAAAGTGATCTAAAGTTGACCAATATATACAATGTACTTTCAAGCTTGTTGATCTTTAACGAATCTTTCAATGTAAGAAGTTATATTTCCAACAAAATATGAAAAAAACCTCAGAAGTTTGGGGGGGGGGGGATTCCCTTCCATTTTTTCATGCTGATTGAAATAATTTTGCTAATCTAAATATTAGGTGTCAAGTACATGATTTTTTCAGAGAAAAACAGACAGCATAAAGTATGAAACAATGTCTTTGACTTAAATCAAAAACAGAATCCAAGTAAAGAAAATCAATGCAAAAAAATTACACATGGAAAAAGCATGCATTAGATATTTTAGCAAAATTTAAATCAGTCAGGGGTTTATTTGTAGTTATTAATGGATCAGTGGAAATTATTGAATGGAATAGAAAGTCTTTCAACCAATTGCTTCAAAAACAGTGAAAAAAGTTGATTTTTGTGATCTAACCCTTTTGATTTCGGTAGAAAGATTCATTTTTAAAAGATAAATCATAGTATTTACAGCCTATAAATGATAAATCATATTCAGCATTTACAACTTAAAAATGATAAATCATATTCACTATTTAGAGAAATTATTTCTAAATAATATTCAGTTAAAACATTAATATGCATTTTTCCATATATTCTGGGAAATCTACATTTGCTACCATACTTAAGACGGGGGAGGATTCTTACTAAAAAATTCAGAGACTCAGAAGATAATACAGTTAAAAAGATAACCTGTTTTCATAAGTTTAAGACTTATATATATATATATATATATATATATATATATATATATATAATTTTGCTTTTATCAGCTGATGATTTGGCTTCAGAACCAGTTCTTAATTTTATGAACATATTCAACTAGCTGTTATGCCCGGCGTTGCTCGGGGTTAAAATATTTTTATGTCTAATATTTGTAATGAAAAAACTATTTTCGTATAGAAAATTATAACACCTTATTCCTTTATCGTCTGAAACGTTTTTACTTCATATTTCGTTCATAAATAGCGAAGTACAAGAAGGATTTTGACGAATGTTTTGGGTCAATTACTTATATATTTAAATTTTCATTAATAAAAAGTGTCAAAATAAACCAGATCAGTAGTTGTTCCCGATATAAATTATGAACCGTCTGCTTTTAAACTTTTCTTTAGTATTCTTCCAGAATTTTGTTTATAAGTTCTAGCAACAGCTCTTCATATGTATTCTTGTTCTTTAACAATAAAAAATACATTGCTACAAATTGTGAAATTTTATACACAATTGAATTTTGTCGTATTGATTAATTTTGGTATTTATTTTTCTTTTATCATTTTTAGATCTTAAACAATGAGGGATTTAACCCAAAGTCATGTAAATGACAATAATAATTTTTTGCGTTGTGTTCTATTAATAACCCATCCAGGCATCATCCAGGAATTTCAGAAGAAGAGAATTCGAATTCATCCAGGCCATGCCTTTAGGAAGCTCTGTCTACATGAGATCTTTTAACAAAGGAAAACAATTATCAACTGTAAAATTTTGAATAAGAACAAGATGAATTTGAAGGTGAAGTAATAATTTATAACTTTTAAGGAGTCTGTCCTCCTACATTAAATCAACCTGTGCAGATCTGAATAACATACATTTATTTCTAAAAAATCATTAAAACATAAGCAACAGTACATTGAAATGATCCATCTTAAACATAAAAACACAATCCAGGATTTTGTTTGAGAAGCCAATTTTAAATTTTATCTTGAAGCATTTTGGAAGAAATTTAAAGAATTAAAGCAAATGTCATTCACAGACACACATGTTTATTTCCAGACTACATATAACATGATCACTTCACTTAAACCTTTTACAACACAGTCCATGTCATAAGACAAAATAAAATCCAAATTGATGTTTTACTGTAGATATTAAATGATCATAATAACAGCAATATCATTCACTAGTGATCTAACTTGATTAAAATGACATAGTTGTTTCAACAAAATTCAATGTCTTATTCCATGTCATAAAACATAGCGAATAAATTTCATACACATGCAATTAAGAAAAGTTTCATTTCGCCATCATACTTAGAATCATACCTTCATACCAAGCAAATACATATACACGAACAGAAAACACTAGATCATTTTGGCATGAGTTACATCTCCCGCCTATATATTTTCAAGACACAACTTCTGTTCCCCGGCAATAAAATCTCGTATTAAGAACCCAGTTTTAGCCTACGTTAACATATGTCTCAAAACGAAATATTTAGGATAATTCGTCTTACTTGAGGACTGAACCACTGTTTGTCGCGGGTTAATTCGACGGATTGATAAACTGAGGTTCTCAACATCACAGACACAAATCAATGCATCAAATCTATGATTTCAAGATCACAGGCCTCCGCTGTCAAAGCCATGAATTTTCCTTTCCAAAAACAATAAGCGCCAGATTTCCAACTCGAAATGTGAACCCGGCCATCATTAGGATTTACCCATATCCTCATCCGATATTCAACATCAACACTTTCCACACAGGTGCAGACAGTTTATATATTTACCGATCATCTTTGTGAATTCATCCTCACCGTGCTGGCCGTGGGAAACCCCGAGGGGCCCTGGTCGAAAAAGACATACTTCTCACCTCATGACTTCCTTTCTCCAATCTCGAATCTGCCTAGCAACCCAAAATTTCTTTTTCGAAGCCCCCAAACTGAAAACCATTGGTCAAAAATCACAGCCGGGACACTACTCTTTGAGAATTTTCTCTGAGCCTCCAACGGAATGCGCAAAGGAGGTCAAAGACCCTCCCGCAAATTCGTAGAAAAACTCAGAGTGGCAGCGGGACCACTGTAAGCCTTCCGTCCGGAGATAACAAAAAATGGCGAAAAGAAGGAATATATTTTTTTCCAACACTACAATTTTTTTCTAAATTATTGAAATGAGAGCAATAATTTTGAATGCAAATGAAATTTGTGTCACTGAAAATCTATTTTTTAAACTTTAATATAGTATAAAAATAGTTATTGTAACTTAACACTTTCGAAATATATCAAAAAGAAAAAACGCAAATTCTTGCTAATTTTTAATTTTAAAAAAATTAACTTTTCGGCCTTTTAAAGTTGACGGTCATCTTCTACTTCTTTTAAAAATATTTACAGATATAAAAAGAAATTTGCTCAAAGCCTCACAGTTGCTTGGCAACGGAATATCATTAAATTTGCTTTATTTAACAATCATCTGCTGTAATAATTTATTTGTTAAACTTTGAAAAATTAATAAAAGTTGAAGGAAACATTTCACAGATATAAAATTGGTATCATTGTAAAGGTAAAATTTTGAACTTTAAGATGGTATAAAAATATTTTTTTTTTTTGGGGGGGGGGGATAATTTGCTCCAAAGTTAATACGGAAAAATGGTTTCGGTTAATTTATAATTAACTTTCAGACTTCGAAAAGTTGACAATAATCTTCCTCTTCTCTTAAATAATAAGTGTGCAAAGTTTGGTTTAAATTGCTGCAGTAGTTTAGCAGGAGATGTGGAACATACCCACAATGACTTTTATTTATATTAAGATTATTCACAATTTTACGAATACACATATTTATTTCGATTCCTGAAAAAAGTTATGAAAACAAATCCCTGATAATCTTATTCAGAATAACAAATGGATACAATGTTGAAAATATGATTAGTCATATCAAATATTTGCTGAAACATGAATGCATTTCATTCAAAAGGATTAAGAGAAAAAAGACAAGTCATGCTTGTTGTGTGATTTGCAAACACTAAGTATTGTAATTCAAGCCAAAACATTATTCTCATCACAACACATCTTATATCTGTGAGGTTAAGCTTAAAAACTTATTACAAAAAAACCAACTTCGGGTCATTCCATGTCAAGTGATCCAGAAAAAAAATAATTGGTTGCTTGACCATTTTATAATCAAATGATTTTTTGTATGTTGATTCCTACATAATTAGAGAGTCCAAAAAGACTAATTTTAATTTTTTATCCTTTTCTGAATTCCAATGGCAGCCATTTTTGTTTTACAAAATGTGCTAATTTTTGCGTTTGTAGGGGTTTGCGTTAACTTATATTACTCGGAACTGGTGAACCCGAGGTTGATGAAACAAAAAGCGATTTATTCAGGAAGATACAGCCTTTATTATCTCCAGCACACATTTAAGGAAAATTGTATCCCAAATAGCAAAAATCAGCTTACAAGTTTGACTTTAAAAATGACAAATTTTCAATTTTTGAAGGCATACAATTCCCAAAAGGATTCTATTCCCCATATTACTTTTTTGGGGATGTGTAGCTACCTTAATGTACAGTATTTACAAAAAATTTCAACCCTGAGATTTGCTTCTTCTAAGAGCTACGGGCTTTCGAAATCCGAAAATTTAAAAAAAAATCCAAATTTTGACACCTTGTATCTTTGTTGGGGCAAAGTTTAAAAATCTTAAATTTTTACAGATAAACCCTCTATAGTGTATTATATTGCTGTAAAAATTTCATGTTTGATATTTATCTACAAGTCAAGTTAGAGGACTTTAA
>BGPR01000840.1:136507-153841 GCA_013235015.1 Araneus ventricosus | reverse complement strand
TTAAAGTCCTCTAACTTGACTTGTAGATAAATATCAAACATGAAATTTTTACAGCAATATAATACACTATAGAGGGTTTATCTGTAAAAATTTCAGATTTTTAAACTTTGCCCCAACAAAGATACAAGGTGTCAAAATTTGGATTTTTTTTTAAATTTTCGGATTTCGAAAGCCCGTAGCTCTTAGAAGAAGCAAATCTCAGGGTTGAAATTTTTTGTAAATACTGTACATTAAGGTAGTTACACATCCCCAAAAAAGTAATATGGGGAATAGAATCCTTTTGGGAATTGTATGCCTTCAAAAATTGAAAATTTGTCATTTTTAAAGTCAAACTTGTAAGCTGATTTTTGCTATTTGGGATACAATTTTCCTTAAATGTGTGCTGGAGATAATAAAGGCTGTATCTTCCTGAATAAACCGGTTTTTGGTTTATCAACCTCGGGTTCACCAGTTCTGAGTAATATAAGTTAACGCAAACCCCTACAAATGCAAAAATTAGCACGTTTTGTAAAACAAAAATGGCTGCCATCGGAATTCAGAAAAAGATAAAAAATTAAAATTAGTCTTTTTGGACTCTCTAATTATGTAGGAATCAACATACAAAAATCATTTCATTATAAAATAGTCAAGCAAACAGCTCTGGATCACTTGACATGGAATGACCCCTTTAAGTTTTTCTCTCCTAAATACTAAAAGCATTCTGATACACTGAATTGACATACATTTGCTCTTTTCCAAGAGCAGGGGTCGATCCAGGTTTTTTTTAGGGGTCCATTTTTGTAAAAAAAAAATATTTCTGTGAAAAAATTTTTTATCATGTGAAACCTTCAATTTTAGCAGTCATATTTCCATATTTTATGTGAATTTGAATTTCGTGAAGGGGCCGCTTTTATGAAGTGGAATTTTGTGAAGGGGCCACAAAATGGCTCTAATTTTTGCCTGAATCGACCCATGAAAAGCTGAACATAGAGTTGCAATAAAGTACATTCAAAACTTTTACTCTAAAAGGACAAATATTGTTCTTCAGATATACACATTCCTATTTTTAATCTAAACTTGAACCTGAAAAATGTAATGACTTTGTTAAAGTAAGCCTGATGAGAATGGCCAATTTTTGCCATGAAAACATGCCAGATTTTCAGTTGCAATCCCCTCAGGTTCTTTAAAAGTGGTAGGTAAACTCCCATCTTCATGTAAGTATAATTTAAGATTTCTAACAGATTCTTACAGAAAGTATGCTTCAAATGCACTTTTGACATTATTATCAGTTATCGGTTTTCTTTGCAAAGAAAAGAAAGTAATAGAAAGACAACAGAAGAAGAGAGAACTTTACTGTACACAACTTGTACATAAAGAAAGAGGCAATGAATATAATTTTTTAACAGAATCATATTTTATTTATTCCAACCCTTATAAGTAAATCGGTTAGTACTACACCCATAAAATAATTCACTGAAAACTAAATTATTATCCAATACCTCCCCTGACTTTTATTAGGAACAAAATATCTTGCAGAATTTTATTTCTCATACATTCTCATATAACAGCTAACCATCAGATTTGTAATAAATAATAACTGTCAAAGTTTAATTATTTTAGCACCAAGATTTGCAAAAAGTAAATTTTTGGTAGCTTATATTTTAACACCTCCTACCAAAAAATTATTTTGAATAGAAATAGTTTGCAATGCCTTGTATGAAAGCTAGCTCAATTTAAGCATAATTTCTTTTTTGTTCGGCTTAAACTGCAAATCAAGATTTACATTTGTGTCATAACTAATACTATACCATAAACTTAACAATTTGCAAATGTGATACAATTTAATTTAACACATTCAAACTAATTGTGAAAAAAAAAATTCTGAGTACAAATTCCAAATCTTATGTTATCTACATAAAGCTTACATAATTTTTTAAAAGAAAACTAATAATAATTTCTAAAGTTTTCTTGAATTAGAAATAAAAAATTAGAATTAGAAAATTTCTAAATGAAGAAAAGTTTAAATGCGATATTAATAATACAAAAAATAATTATTAATCCTCTCAGCAACCAAACTGACTCATTCCACTTTTTATGTTCAGCTCGCAAGCAAATAATTCTTACTTATTTGTATATTTATATTTTTAAACTCTTAACAGTAAAATATTCTTGACAATTCAAAATTTCAAGTACACATAAGAAAAGTATGGTTTATTTACTTTAAAACTACATTTCTAAGAATTTAAAATTATTTGATGAAATAATTAGCCACTTTATATTACGACGATTAAATAATCTATATTATATTATATTTGTCCTCGCATGGAACTGACACTCAGGAAAGTGGGCGTGGCTATGTGCCACCAGGTGCAGTGTGATTGACACGTGCAGTGCACACTTTCTTCGTTAGAGTGGCTTGCGGGGAGGGGTTTCTGTTTCTTAGAATTTGGAGAGTGCCGAAGGGGAAGAGGTTTCTGTTTCTTAGAATTCGGAGAATGTTGAAGTGAATTTCCCTTATCTTTCTTTGAAAGAGAAAGTATTTTCAGGTCTCTCTATTCCCAATGGTGCATCCGATATTTTCTTCCTTTAACATACTTAATTTTTGAATTGAATATTTAAGAGGAAGTTTTTGTTAAAAGTTTTATTTCTTTTTCGCACTTAATTTTGGAATTGAATATTTATGTATGTTTTATATTTAATATTTTTTCCTTAACTGCATTTACACTGAAAGTTTTACTTAAAGATTTTCACTCATCAATTCATTGTTTTTTTTTTTTTTTTTTTCGTATTTGGTAATGCATTTTTTTCTGTTAGTGGATTTTGCATTATTTTTACTCTGACAAAATGAAAGTAATTCTTACAAATAAAGTTATTAACAAAACTAAAGTTAATGTCAGTTGATTCATCAGTTCTGCTTTTGATGCTTTTTTTTTTTTTTTTTTCATTTCTTAAGCACTCCAGCAATCTATGTGAGATTTTCTTCAACAACTTCCGTTAGTAAATCTGTGACAATCAACTCCGAAATACTGTTGGCAAGCTAAAAGCTTGTCTTAGACAGGCACAAATCTTCTAGTCATTTGTATAAAAAGACAATTCTTTAAAACAGGAAACAAAGACGATTATTCAAAGATAGGATGATTCTTGTTTCATAATCTAACATGCAATACAAACAAATAACTAAAATTCATCCAGATGAAATTAATGACAACAGATTGATTGATTGATTAAAATCAAGCACAAAAAAAAAAGATACATTTTTGAGGTTATTTCTTTTAAAACTGAATTTTGTTGGACATGCAACTTTGGTTAAGAAGCTGCTTACTATACAGTTCACATGTGTTGGCTTTTTAAAATAATACAATATAACATGAAATCTTCAATCAAGCTATCAAAGACCACTGAATTTACATTCATTTTTGAATATTATCAACTCATCAACCAATATCAAATATCATCAGCAACTTTTTTGCCAGATTCTTTTGTTTCAAATTTCAGAAACATATATGAATGTAATGTGAAAGGTTTGATCTAAGGAACAAAAATGTTCAAATACATCTCAAATGGACTATTTAATAAAATTTTCATTGAATTTTTTGTTAAACCACTAATACACCAACTTTTGTCATAAAAACCATTACATTCAATATTTATTCACAATTTCTACTCTCACAAACACCTTTAGCCTAAAGCATGCCCAATGTTTCATTCCCAAAATATCATGCTTGAATTTGAATAAAAATTACATCATGCTTGAAAAAGACTTGCTTCAATTTGAAATTATAAAAAGTGCAAATTGAATTTAGATTTCATAACGTGGGTGGAATTTTCATGACAAATTTAAAGCAACTAATTTTTACCACTATTTTTAGTTATTAAAACCCATTTCAAATGTACAAGTATATTTTTTAACAAGAAATATCCAATCAAATCCCGAGGAATTAAAATATCTTGTGAACCTACTTTATTTTAATTTTATTTCATCACTATTTTGTTAGTTAATCTATTTAGCTACCAATATCATAACTTCACATATTCTCCAAGCCAAGAAATGTCATTTTTTTGTTATTCAATGTGAATGATCAAATGTTTATAAAGCATGCAGTTAGTCGCCAGACCAAAACTAAGAAGGAATTAAAAATCAATGCACAGCACACAGAAAGGATAGAAAATTACCTTAATGGCAACTTCCTCATTTTCATCAATTTCAGGCGGAACCTGAATTGGTGTAGGAGAAGGGCAAGGAGAAGGATTGAGAAACCATTCGGAGCGTGTTCGCATTCTGGCAGTCTGCCTCTCGTGGACCTGGGGAAGAAATGACAAAGATTTTGTGCTCTCGGCATAACGATTGACCGCTTTCAGCTCATCCGGATCAAGACCCAAAAAAGACAAGGGAGAAGCAGCCTGCCATATGGAAACATTACCAATTAACTTTTTAGTTTTCATTTAAAGCTACTCTACCTATCTACCAAGTTGATAATACAGCAAATAACTATTTAAATTACTTTAAAAGCTTATCAGATGACTATACTACTTACTACTTTTTTTTTTTTTTTTTTTTGTCTATTCACAATATACAGGGTGGTCATAAATTATTGGACTTATTACAAAAATTTAAAAAAATAAAAAAACTAATAATGTTACAACTACGAGGTTTTTTTAAAATGAGAAAGCATTTTAAAAAGTTTTTTTTTCCAATAGATAACGCACCATACAGTGGTCATAAATTCTTGGACATCTCCCATTTTTGGGAGCCATTATCTGTGAAATATCTAAAGCTAGAAGAAAAATAAAATCATGTATCTGCAGGAAATTTTAAGCTCTTTAATTTGTTAAATCAATTGTAATTCAAAAACTGAATAGTTTTCAAGATAATCCAGAAAAACTAAAAAAAAAAAACCCAGAAAATGTAAATTGGCTTCTGCTAATCGGTAGCCATCGTGTATGAAAATCTCTCGTTGTAGCAAATTTAGAACACCATAATGGTATGCCACCTATCTGGGGGGGGAAAAAAAAAACTTTTTTATTTGCTCTCGCAATTGTAACATTTTTTTTTTTCCATTAATTTTTGAAAATGGGCCCAATAATTTATGACCACCCTATGTTACTATAAGCTTTTCACTCAGTTTTCAAATTAAATTATATTGCCTTTGGTTTTATTTATAGATATTGCCTCATGAATGCTATACTAAATTTCCTTTTATCAAACCAAGTTTAGATAAGATTTTAGATATGATGTTCAGTTTATGTTAAAGATTGAAATGAAAGTAAAAACCCCAATGTTACAGAGTTTTCACCAATTTGAGTGCAAAATGGTATTCAGGAAAAAGCTACAATAATTTTACAAATTTGAGAATAAAATTTCTTTCAGAATAAATGCAATAATACCATTTGATGAGAAAAGAATTTGGGCCAGTATCACAAAGCATGAGGTAATTTGTTTTGAATTTCAGATGAACAAAGGAAAGATATTTCTACAATATATTAAATCAAAACATTGTTGTCTTACAAATAAAGTTTTTCTGACTTATGGGAGTTTCACGAATATTTATTCAAAAGATACTTTACCTCCTAATAATCAATTTTTCTCAATTTAAGAATTCAAAAGCAAAGTAATAAGTGTTTTAAATTATTCACTCACGTTGTAGTAAATTTTACTAATAGAAACTAAATAAAAAAATAACTGACTATAAACAAAAACAGATTTGCATTCTATAGAAAACTTTGCATGCAAAATGCAACACACTTTAAAATAACAGCAAAATTTTCAAGTACTATTTATACTTTTCATATATCAATAATTGCTCAGCATGAGCACAATTTAGAATATCTCCCCATTTTTAACAAATGTAAAACACAGTAATGTGAATTCTAGAACAAATACAAAGGAGCAAATTTTTTTTCTTTATTAAATATATAAGAGACCAATTTGTATCTTTAAATTAGATTTTAAAAATAAATTGTACCTTACTTCAGAAGAAATTTAAGTGTATAAGGTTAAATGCAGAACATTTTCTTAGATATATTTTGAAGCGATGAATCCAAAAAATTAATAGAAACTCTAAATAAAACATCCCAGATCAGAAAAATAAACATAATTTTATGCTCTGCCATTTTTTTCTTACATCCTACCACTTATTATTTCCCAGAAGCTAATCTTTAATTTTTTTTCCCTTTTATCTTTTCTACTTTGTTTCAAATAACTTCTCCATTCCTTTGAATTAAGAGTAAAACCAGAGATTCTACAGAAAAATATGACTACTGACATTTCTATTATCATATAAAATTTTAAAAATTAATTTTAAAAACTAATTCTCATCTTCATAAAATGAGAATAAAATATTAAAATTAATATTTTAAAATTATTTCTAATCAATGCATTCAAAATAAGTCACAATAAATGACACACAAATTGGCAAATCTTAAAACAATCCAAACATGCAAGACCCAAAAAAACTATATAAAGGTAATAAATAATATTTGAGGTACGCCCTGAGTAATCTACTTATAAAATAAATTAAAAAGGAAGGCACAGAATAAGGACAGTGATTTATCAAAATATTATGCAAAATAAAACCTCCAATTTCCTTTTTTCCAAAAAAGAAAAGAAAAAGACTAATTTGAATTATTTCATTTCTCATTGGAACTAAATTTCAGAAACATTTATTATTATAAATGCAGCAGAAAATTTCTTTGCAAAACAAACAATAATTTCGAGTTAGAAATTTCTGCACTCCATTCAATATTAGTTAAAATAATAACAAGAATGTACATGTAGGTATTCTACCTTCCAAAAGGCAGTAAAAAACAATGAAATGTAGAAATATTACGGATAAAAAAAAGTGAAGAGTGATGCAGTGCACAAGTGACAATGAAATCAATCCTACAGTACTTTGAAAAGCAAGACCTTTTGTTCTCATTTAAGGGGGGAAAAAAACGTTTTGAATGCAACTGCAGGTACTTAATGTGCTTCAATTGCCTCTAGCTAATTCATTACCTTACAGAATTTTTATGTAGATTAGCTATTAACCCTAATAAAAAACATTTACAAAATTTTCTTTTCTTTTGCCCAATTATACACTTCCCTTTCCCCATTGGTTTGCTTTCTTTTTCTTTCTTTTGCAGAAAATCCAGACATTTTCTGTTTATAGCACAGAGAATAATAGATAAAACAGTCCTCTAAATGCCAGAAAGCATATTACATCTATATCAAAAATTAACTTCACTTTTGACCCTAACTGTTTTATTCCCTCTTGTAATATGAATATAAAAATTCCCCAAATAATCCACAGTCTGTCATAAATTGCCGTTTTAATGCCACAAATCCTGTTATTCTTTTCTAACAAGAGAAATCGATTAATTTGGAATAAAGAGTAATATTATTCTTGAAAGAGTGAGAACAGTTATAAAAATTAAGCTTTAGATAATAAGGATATCTACCTTATAGAGACCATTCTCCTCCAAGGAAACGCTCAATCGAGTATATGTATCGGCTAGGTTCGTGAGACTGCCACTTAGCTGAGGGCCATCTCCTTGCACCATTGATTCACTTGCATGGATAAGGGCAGGTGTGCTACGACATTCTTCTTGAGAAGATATTGCTACATGAAAGAGAAAACATTTATGCAAGTCGGATGTGGCAAATTTTGCACATTTATGAGTACAGCATCAATATAAATATTCAATCAATTAAATGATAAGATTAAGACAAAACAATTGTGAAATTTCTTATTCAAATAACACTTAGTCATTAACTCTATTGATACGGGACTGTCCCATATGTCCCTTCAAGCAAAAGATGCTAGCAGCCCGAAACATCCGAATGTCACTCTGAAATTTCCA
Organism: Araneus ventricosus; assembly: GCA_013235015.1. NCBI lineage: Eukaryota > Metazoa > Arthropoda > Arachnida > Araneae > Araneidae > Araneus > Araneus ventricosus. The sequence goes on along the minus strand of BGPR01000840.1, from coordinate 146,023 downwards.
CACCCTTTCGTTAAGTGTGATTGATTTCACACCCGCAGCACGTGGTTTCTTCGTTAGAGTAGCTCACCCAGATGTGTTTGGGGGGGAAAAGGGAGTTTTCTTACAATTCAGACAATGCCAGCTGTCAATGTGGTTTTTGAGGAAGGAAAGTGAATTTCCCTTATCTGGGATAGAGGAGCTCGGACGTTCCCGTAGTTTAAGGTCCCTTTATTTCAATGGCCTTAAAATTGAAGAAATTAAATTTGTAATCATTAAGATCAAGCTCCAAATAATTTGAATTCATAATTTTTGGAACAAGCATATTCTTCTTGAAGTTAGCACTGCAATAAACCGATATGAAGATAAACAAAAAGTGCTAACATTTTATGAATATCATCTTTGAAGTTAGATCTACACGTGCAGAGTCAACACAAGAAGAATCATATTCAAACTCTATTCCCTTAATCTCTAGAAATGAACTATATATCATGCCAAAGTTTTCAAACATCAATATTTCACAGAATAAAACATTAATTAAGCATATAAAAGAACTTCAACCATTTTAAATAACTTCAATCTAATGGATCTTAAAATTTTCTAATCTAAATCCTACAGTTTATTTAACATGAATCTACATTTATTCTTTTTATTATTATTATTTGCATACAACTTTTGCAAAAAAATTAACAGATGAAGATGGCCTAGTATAAGCCAAATAATTCAATAAAAAGAATCTTTAGACTTGGTCATATTTGGTTTGTAACTCAGATGTGACAAACTAAAATAATAAGCCATGTTTTAGACTCCACATATCTTTAAATTTTACAGAGTATCAGACTCCTTAGACAGCGCAATCATAAGTATTAGTATACATTTTATTTTATTATAAATGTCAGGTATTAGAATTCAATAAAATGTTTTTGCATAATTAGTCTAACAGAAAGAAAGAAAAAAACAAGTTTTGATGGTGTTCACTTTTAAAAGATATGAATTTTGTTAAGAATAAATTTATTTAACGAAACTGATATTAAAGTTTCATATACAAAAACTTAGAACAAATTTTAGTTTACTAAAGAACAAAGTTTAGTTTACAATTTAATTAATATAAAATCAAGTCTTGTTATATGATTGCTTATTTTGAAATGCTGGCTTATTTGACACTATATCTGACAGGAGAGAAAATATCATTAACTATAAATAACCTTTTCAGAGGAAAGGGCACAACCTTGAAGATCTTTCCAAACAAACTGAGTTTAATTCTAAATAAGTTTAATTCTACATAACTGAAGAAAAATTGAGAAGATAAACCACATAGACTGCAATACAGTACTTACGTATCATGTAATTCACTATCAATGTCATTGATACATATGAATTTAATCCCTAAAAATAAAGTAAGAAAATGCTATCTAACCATATCAAAAATCTGTCATCAAATTTATGGCAAATAATGAAATTGCTTTCCCTCTATAATGTGTCAAATTCAGTGATTTCTTTAAAAGCATACACAACACTTTATGAGTCATAAAAAAAGTATTAAAGTTTTTTTTCCTTTTGTAAATCTTCCATGTTTAAAAAATGGTGATATACAATAACCGAGGGGGGATTGCTAAATATTACAATCTATTGATTCTATAATAATAACATTTGTTAAGCTTTGAGAATACACTAACATTTATATTGCTTTCACAGGCGAGTAGAGATTTACAACTTAAATGTGTTTCCTAGAGTACAACCCCGGTTAACTGAACTAAAAAGGGGGGAAACTGTTTCAGATAACAATTTTTTCGGTTAAGCCATAAACATCCATTAATATTTTCTATCTAATCACAATATGCAACTCTGAAATGTTTTGAGTGTGAAACAAATTCAAAACTCTCTTTGTAGGTTACGTTGATGTTCTTTATTAAAATTAACCCTCCGTCAGGCGCCATGAGCCTTACTGGCACAGGTAAACAATGTCATAATTAATCAGGGTGGCTACAGAAACTGTGAAAAAAATTTCCTTGACTTTTCTCTTATTTCCCTGACTAAACTTATATCATTTTCCTAATTTACGCCTAATAATTATATTAGTTTCCTGGCTTTCTCCCTACTCAGAATCACTGCATGTATACAATATACATTATTAAAAACACTTTTACAAGTTATTTAAAATGAAAAAAATATACATTTCTGAAATTTAATTTTAAAAAATGGAATAAACATAATAAAAAAAAATCTATTAAAACAGTAAATTACATTTCTATATGTAAAAAATACCGGAAATTTTAACAAAATACTTTGCTTCTAAAATTTGCTTCTTGAAATCTAAGAAACATTAAAACTACTCTTTGCAACACAAGTTAAATTATATTAACAGTAAAGGTTATTATGAACTTTGCTCAAAACTTTAAAACAGTTCAATAACTAATTAGAGCTCTTTGCATGAGTACCAGAATAACATGTTGCAGCATAAATATAAAAATAGTATAATTTTTGTACCTAATAATATAGATTTTAGCAAAGATTTAAACAAGAGAAAGTGCCAAAATATTACTTGAAATCTTTATTCTTTAACAAATCATAAGAAATTAATTGCTCTAATCAAAAACTTATGCTTTTATAAATGAATATAAGTTTTTTTTTTTAAAAAAATTCCATTTATTATTACAAATAATGCTAGACATAAGATACTAATTTATAGATAACTCAAGTAACAAATAACTGTTAATTTTCCCTGATTTTTATATACTTTTTTTCGAATTTCCCCGACTTTTCCCTGACTTCCCGGTTTTGTTGCCACCCTGCAGGTTCGACAGCATCTTTAATCAGCATTTAATTCTGTTATTATACTTGATTGTTATGAATAATACAGTTGTATATCTTCTGTAAGTACAGATAACTTATTAAATCCTTGTCTTTTTAACTTGGTTATTTTGAAAACTACAATTATATTGTTAGATTTTACAGAATGGAACAGAAGGCAATATCACAATAGTTGTAGACTTCCAAGTACGACATTTACTGCTTTAATGAAAAATTATTCCTCAATATTAGCAAGCCAAATTCACTATAAAAATTCATATAATTTATTTTAAACATCTCAAAATTTATGAACCAGCTATAATGATTTTAATTTATTTATACTCAAAAGCCTCACATGAATATTTGATTCTTCTATGTATATATGTTCTCAGGATAGTGAAAAACCTCTTTGGCCAAAAATGAGGCAACTAAAAGTGGTCACGAGTTGATAAAGTTTAAGCCCTAATATAAAAAAATGAATTATTAACTTTATGAATGGGATTTTTAGAGATTAATTAAGAGTAGAGAATGCAATTTTTGATTCTGAAAATAATATTTCACAAAAATGGTTATCTTAATTTTGAAGAGAAAAATAAATTTTACCATCTTTGACTTCTTTAGCACAAATTTCAAGAACTTGTTAAACAAGAGAAACTGCCAAAATATTACTTCAAATCTTTATTTTTTTTTTAACAAATCATAAGAAATTAATTGCTCTAATCAAAAACTTATGCTTTTATAAAAGAATATAAGTTTTTTAAAAAAATTCCATTTATTATTACAAATAATGCTAGACATAAGATACTAATTTATAGATAATAACTCAAGTAACAAATAACTATTAATTTTCTAAGATTTTTAGATATTTTTACGAATTTCCCCTGATGTTTCTAGATCGATAAAATTCCCTGACTTTTCCCTTGATATCACTGATTTACTGGTTCTGTAGCTACCCTGTTAATATTGTTAATACCCATTAATTTAATTTTAGCATTCTAAAATTAATCACTGACCTTCTTGGGGAGGCTTAAAAGAAAAAAAGAGGGGATATTGTCGCAATAAGGTCTTGTCTTCACAATTATTCCTGTGCAGTACATGTTTTTCAGGATTTGTGACTTCAGAGGCATTTCGGATAACCGGGATTTTACTGTAAATGCAAGGAAGCTCCATTTATGTTCAGAGGAGAAAAAAAATGATAGGTACTCATTCAGATTTAAAACTATTCTCTTTTTAGTAAGCTTCCTCTCATAAAAATTAAATTCAACACAGTGATTTAGAATAAGACCTCATCAATACAGACGTTGAGACAGAACACAGAAATGACAACACATGTTAGGGTTAATAAAGGAGAAACTCTACATATGCTTTAAATGCAAAGGATACAAAAGTAAGCTCAGCAAACATATTTAGCAAGCCTTACCTTCTAGGTTAAATTTAAAGCCCCATCTTTCAGCCTCCTGTTGGAGCCATGTTTTCTCCATTTCCAGAGAGGCTTTGCCTGAAACATAAGACGCAGTTGCAAAAGCCACAGACACTTATAGGCACACACATGTTAATATTTAATGGGTGCGGCAGGGGATATGGGTTATTTTGCTAGCCTGGAAATAACAAGTTATGTGAGGAAGGAGAAAATGGAAACGGTCTTTTCTGGATGACAAAACATTACCATTTACTTGATGAACAGTGTTGTTGGCATAACTGTAATTAATGGAGTGGTTGAATGATTTTTTTTTCAGATTAATGGTGGAAGTTGGGGAGTATGGATGCCTGAATGGCTATTGAGTAAATGGTTGTATGATTTGTCTGGAAAAAGTTAATTATTTAAGAGCATCCAAAAGTAAAGGAATATTTCTTACAGTCCAACGTAGTTTAAGAGGTATCTGTACAAACAAGTGATAAACTGTGATGAGCAGAGAATTATGGATTGATTACCAAAATGCACGGTTGTGAAGATTTTAGAATAAACAAAAACAACAAGAGTCCTATTGTCATACAGCACCCATTTTGAAATAATTTTAATCTCATGCATTAAGTTCTAATCCTTCTATTAATGTATTTAAAGAAAGGGTAAAGAACTTTGAGAAAACAGTATTATAATAAGGGAGAAAGGTATAGGTGACAATAGAATATGTACACCATATAATATAGCAACTTTGGATGTAAGCTTTCATCACAAATTACAAGTATAGCGTTATTTACTTAATATGTTTTTCGAGTTGCTCTGAATAAATATATATCTCAGGGGGTGTTTCTAAATTAGCTTGTTTCACTGCAGCACCCTATACAAGCAAGAAAAGGGCATCACTGTTTTTTTAATCCTTTGAAGGATACAAAAGCAAGTATGAGAATTGTTGAAGCAATTATTTACACTAGTAAAAAGCAAGTTTAGAATAATGCTGCTATAGTTAAAGAATGAAGATCTATAACTTGAAAACAAAAATAGAAGGACACTGGTTACAACAAGTCATAAAAAATTTACAAACTTAATGGAGAGCTAAGGTTTATAAGAGAAAGGGATATCTGGAAAATTTATAATGTAAAATTAATTTTAAAGAAGCAAAAATGTTTTATAATGGTGAAATTACAAAAAAAAAAAAAAAAAAAAAAAAGCCTTTCAACTGTGTTCTTGAAATTCTATGGGGAATTCTTAATTGCTTATATAAGGTGAAGGAAAAAAAAGAATAGAAGAAGCACAAACTCATCGAAGAAAAAAATATTTGAACAATGACCAAAAAAAAAAAAAGACTGGACACAATTAATTATCAGAAACAAAAAGAAAGAAGTTTCATAGAATTCGTAATTTTTTTTAGAAACAAACATAATATATCAAAGAATTATTAGAAATCAATAACTGCATCTTAAAATAATTCACATAAATTAGCTTTCAGAAAGAGCAATAAAATTTTATAATCCCACAGTATAAACTACTGTATATTACAACTTTATTAAATGTAAACAAATAATGCACATAAAGTTTGAAAGTAGTTGGTTATTCATGGAGAAATATTTTTCAAAATAACTTTGCTCACATCTATGTTTATTCATGTCCAAGAATCAAATGAAATGTATATTTTTAACTATGATATTTTTATTTTATTTTCAGCTAACTTAGTGTGACCCAGAATGTCTGCAAAACTAATAATGATGCAATGGATAAATAAAAGTCAAATTAAGTATGCTTTCCTTATAACGGAAATTTAAATTTTACTACAATCTGAGAGTTAACTAATTTCATTGTTTTTTAATCATTCATTTTATTATCATTAATAATAAAATGCAGAGTTATGAAAAATTAATTCCTTTATGGATTACCAATAAAGGAATTAGCTCTAATCTTATACAGGATATAGAAATATGACATTTTTTGACAAATGTTTTAATGTTCCATGAATGGAAAAATAAAGTAATTTTAAATTAACCTAAATATAAACCCTCTTTAAAATGAAAGAAAAAATGTAGACCAATAGAAACAAAGATTCCAGAAATTCCTGAAATAAAACCACAGTTTCAAAATAAAAACAGTTGAAAAATTTTAAGTAACTAATAAAGATACTACAAACTACCAGAACATACAGTCATAATTACGCGAAACTAGGGACTCAGGAGGATAGCGAAATGCAAATATCCAATTCTCTTCAACTTTAAATATTCTGCCAGTCATTCGAGCATAGTACTCATAATTTTCTTTCCCAAACAGGTTGGTGACTCCAAAATTATCTATGAGGAACTTCATAATTCGTGTTGCCACCTAAAAGAATGAAAACTGGTAAATTCCCTGCTTTATTCTAAAATAATACTTGATAAGCATAATAATAAAAAGGACTATGAATAAATTTGTCTTTCATAATCTACTGTGCTTCCAAAGCAGAAAATTTCAAAAAATAAATATAAGATGATCAAGATTTCATTTCCATGAATAGATTCAAGGTCAAGTTACAAATTTTAACACTTTTCATTTCATGCTACCATACTCTTGATTTACAGCACATTTAAATCCATTAATAACAGAAAACATTCAGTATCAAATTTGAAAATAGTGTAATAAGAATTTTTCAAGTCTTTAAATCGGTTAGTTTTTTTGTTTTTTTTTGGATTATGTAAAAAAGCTTGTTTTTTTAAAATATCACACTAAAAAACACACTTTATTTGCAAATAGGTAAAGAAGGTCAATGCACTCGAACCAAAACAATAAAATCTTTTGTTTAAATACGCAATATTCAGCCAAAAGTTTCTTCTGCCTGAATAGGTTTTTAAGTTTGAGAATGGCAAGTAAGCACTCCAGGTGCTGTTTATAATAGCACACATGCCTGTTCAACATCTTTTCCTGACGATGCAGAGTACCAGAAAGGTAAGGCAGCTACATAAAACAGGCACTCACAATGACTATTTTTTAGAGATTTATGTTTTCCTGAAATTGCTTAGATCAGGAGTTCTGAACCTGTTTTCCCTCGCATACCCCTTGTTTCTTCTTTTGTTTTCGAGTACCCCTACTATCATATTCAACTCTCCCTCCACCAACCATCAGTCTCCGCAAAGAAGTTTTTATCAATAATGTTAAGGTTACCTTATTTAGCATAAAAATGAAATGACTAAAATTAATAACATTTGCATAACTTATTTTTGATTTTATATTTTATTCCAATTTTACAATAGTATTAGTTCAACGCCAAAGCAAATGAAACCAGTATTGTAATTATTTCGTTTTAACTTATAAGGATAGCTAATAATTACACATTGTAATAATCAACTATTTAAGTGATATAGTTATTAAATAGCAAGTATTCACTTGGAGAAACAAAATTCTCTAACTTTTTTAATCCCTTACGTTTTCTTGTTTCCGCTGTGATATTCGTTACAAAATATTTTGTTATTTCTAAAGTTTTCTCTTTAAAATGTAGTGTGGCAATACAATATTTGTCTTACGAGCGTTGCCTAGCAACGCACGAAAAAGATGTTAGATATTATAAGATTTAAAATGAGTTGTTAGAGAGAGAGACCAAAATGTAACAACTGATGTTGATAGTCCAACGAATGAACGGTATTATGGTGAAAATTTATATTAAAATAAAAGTGGTTTTTTTATATAAAAGGTCTGATAATTCATCCTGAATACACTACAGACTTTTAATTTGGAGGTTCCACCGAGATCATTGGTAAGTTGGAGTGTTTTTCACAAATTCGAAAAGCTGGTCTCCATTGCCAATTAAACTGCTGATTTCTTTAAAGAGATTTTCATGTCGATAATGAATTGAAGTTCTTCATGCAATTTACTCGTCTTCTGATGTTTTTCCTGTGCCGTTGCCGGAGCAAGTTTATTTTCTGGAGAAAGTCATAACTAAATATTGAGGTGTTTTGAAACAACCGCCATTTTAGATGCAGATTCTTCTAATGCCACTGTGATAATCGAATTGCGCTCAAGCAAGGAACTGGAGAAAAAGTTTGCAGCTACTAATTGGTGAACATTTTGAACTTTTTATCATATATTTATTGAAATTTTATTATCTTATTTATGTTACATATTTGATCATAGTGCAAGTTGGTAAGCCAAAGTATTCGTCGCCAAAACCGTTAGGCTTAAAGTTATCATTACTATTTATGAAAGGTGAAATTTAAAAGTAAATTATCATGTTTTATTGTTATTTATATTAATTTATTTTGAAATACATATTTTTTTCCCTCTACCGTTGTAGCTGATATTAGCAAGCCATCCCGGCGTTTAAAATAAGAAAAGTCTCTCTTGTGTTGCCAAACTGGTAACTTATGTTTTTATAATTTCGACAACAAACCCTTCGGAAGCAAATAAAAACGTCAACCCAACGTGATATTTTTCAACTGACAAGCATCATTTTATAATTCTCGCCAACCAGGCGTGTGAATATATCGTGACGTCAAACTGACGTGTACCATTTAAATATTTTGCCAAACTGGTGACTTGTGTGTTTATAATTCTCACCAACCAGGTGTGTGAATACATCGTGACGTCAAACTGATGGGTTCCATTTAACTGTATTGCCAAACTGGCATAAGTCTGTCATACTTCTCGCCAACCAGGCTTGTGAATAACTTGTGTAGCGTCAAACTGACGTGTAAAATTCTACTGTATTGCCAAACTGGCAATTGTCTATTTGTAGTGCTCGCCAACTAGGTGTGTTGATACATGATTGTAGCGTCAAACTGACGTGTAAAATTCTAATATCTTGTCAAACTGGCAAAGATTGGTTAAAGTGAATTTTTAAGTTGGCAGAAAAATTGACAACAGTTGAATTATTTTCTTCAATTTTGAAAAGTGCATTATATGATATTTTTTGAGTTCTTTCTGTTTGTATTTTATTAATATTTGATATACGACTTACATTTAAGTTATCATTTGCATATAAGTGACTTTGTGATTTGTTTATTGAAGAAGCTTACGAGAAAACAAAGAGCAAGTTTATTATAACTGTACTGTTTGAAATAATTACGTTTTGTTAAATTGATTTATATTTCACAGTCCATTGAAGGTAATTTATTCAGCATGGCATACTTAGCTAGGAGTAAGAAAGAGGATTTAGTGGTATTGGCAGAAGAATTGGGTTTAACAATAAAAAAAGAACTTAAAGTTAAACAGTTGCATAAATTGATTACTGAAAGTCCCAGTTATGATGAGGAATTTACGCGCGAATTGCTTGGTTCCATTAAGGAAGAGCGGGAGAAAAAAGAACAAAGAGAAATAGAACGTGAAAAACAAGAGCGGGATAGAGAAATAGAACG
>BGPR01000840.1:57426-136497 GCA_013235015.1 Araneus ventricosus | reverse complement strand
AGAGAAATAGAACGTGAAAAACAAGAGCGGGATAGAGAAATAGAACGAGAAGAACGCGAACGAGAGCGAGCCAGAGCTTTTGAATTACAAAAACTTGAATTGGAAGTCACAGCTGCAAGCGCACAGCCCGTTGAATCTAGGCATATACCTGATCAACCTGCTAAAATCAGAATGCACGATGTAGTGTCACGTTTTAATCCTAAAGAAGACGACGTAAGCTTATTTCTGGTGTTATTTGAGCGTCAAGCTAAGATTATGAATATACCTGCTGAAAATCAAGTGGCTCAACTTATTTCATTGCTACCTCCTGATATTGTTCAACTTATTGCTAGAGAACCAGAGGAAGACGCGAAGAAGTATGAGTATGTAAAAGCTTTACTGCTACAAAGATTTAAATTGAGTGCTGAAAAATTCCGACAACTATTTGACAAACACCAAAAGGCTTCTGAAAGTACTTGGTGTGATTTTTATTATGAATTAAAGAACTACTTAGAAGGGTGGTTGAATGGGTTAATCGTAAAAACCTTTGAACAGTTAAAAGATCTTATGTTGGTTGATCAAATTAAGAAGCGGACTTCTATGGAGTTTAAAGAGCATTTTATGGATGAGTGGACCACCATCATTTCACCCACTGAGATGGTTAAGAAAATTGAAGATTTTGAAGATGTGAGGAAAACGATAAAATCGAAACTCTTTGCCACTCAAACTGAGAGAACTAATAAAGGGCAATTTAAACCTCGTTATGAAAATTTTTCGAAAAAGATGGAGCATTCACACTACTCAAAGCATTCTGATAAATGGAATGATTATCGACACCAAAAAGATCATCGTCAAAGAGAAGACGCTCAACAGAGAGATCAATTTCCAAATAAGAATCAAGATCATTCTTTTGACGAAAGATATCGACCACGCTGTTTCGAGTGTGGATCATATTCACATTTTAAACCGCAATGCCCTCGCTTAAAATCGAATGAAAAAATAAATTGTGTATCTTCAAATGATGACTTGCTAGAGACCTACACTATTAGAGGTCTAGTTAATGGCTTTGAAATGCCTATTCTTCGAGACACTGGAGCAACAGTGGATGTTATTTCTCAAAAATTTGTAAATTATGCAAAAATGACTGGAGAACATGTTTGGGTAAAATATTTGTTAAATGACCATTTGGTGTGCCTACCTTTAGCAGAGGTTGAAATAAAATGTGAACTTGGTCATATAAAAACAAAGGCAGCTGTTGTTACAAATGATCCTGGCAGATATGTGCTGGGTAACAAAACTGCTAATTTATTTATAGATAAACCATTCCTTAAATTAGAGAAGATAAATTCTGTTATGACACGATCTCAAACAAAAAGATCTACTGAAGAGGATCAAAACAAAGAAGCCGAAATGGAGCAACCAGAAGAAATGACTCATTTTGAAATTGACGAAGAGATTTTGCCACAAGCTGATGAAGAATTTAAGGAAATTAAGCAATTAGTTGAAGTTGATTCTAAAGAATTTATTGAATCTCAATATCAAAGCAGAGATTTAGCTCCATTGCTTAACGAAGCCAAAACTGAGAATTCTAGCCAACCAAATGATTTCAAAATAAAAGAAAACGGAATGTTGGTGAGGAGGAAAATCGACAAAAATGAGATCGAAAGAGAACTAATTGTTGTATCAGAAAAATATAGAGATCAAATCAAGTCATTATGTCATGATAGTACTTCCGGACATTTAGGCATTGTTAAAACTAAAGATAGATTAGCAAGATACTTTTATTGGCCTAATTGTTATAAAGAAATCGAAGAATATGTTAAAACGTGTGATCCATGTCAAAGAGTCGGAAAATCTAATGACAAAACAAAAGCTCCTTTGACTTTAGTACCCATAATTTCGGAAGTATTTTCAAAAATAAATTTTGACGCATGCGGTCCTCTACCGACAACTCCCAATGGCAATAGATATTTGATTACAGCCATTTGTTTAGCTTCAAAATATCCTGATGCTGTACCTGTTCCTAATATTGGATCAACGTCAATAATTGAAGCCATGATACAAATATTCAGTAGGATGGGTTTCCGGAAAGAAATGCAAACTGATCAAGGAACTTCATTTATGAGCAATCTAGCCATTGAATTTGCAGAAAAATTTGGAATAAAGGTAACTAGAAGTTCCGTACACCATCCTCAAAGCAATCCCGTTGAAAGATTTCATCGAACTATTAAAAGAATTTTGAAAGCCTTATGCATTGAAGCGGCCCCCGAATGGGAAAGGCAAATTCCCGCAGCTCTATTTGCTCTAAGAACTATTAGACACGAAAGCACTGGATTTACACCTTCAGAATTAGTTTATGGTCACAATCTTAGAACACCTGTAACGTTATTATATGAACAGTGGATGAATCCTGAAGATGAAGGAAATAATGTTGTTGAATACGTTTTTCAATTGATAAATCGGTTAAAAAGATGTAAAGAGCTGGCTTTGGATAAAATGCTGGAAATGCAAACTAAAAGAAAAGTGTGGTATGATAGAAAAGCTATCAAAAGAGAATTCTCTGAAGGAGATTTAGTATTGGTTGTATCGACGAGTAAGCCCAACAAATTGGCCGTTGAATGGAAAGGTCCTGGGAAGATTGAGAAGAAATTATCCGAAACTAATTATGTTGTGAGTTTTGAAGAAAAAAAAAGACCATAATCAAGTTTACCATGTGAACATGTTAAAACCTTATCATAAGCGAGCAGAATTGGTTAATTTAATGATTACAGAAGATAAATCTGATATTGAAGATATGGATGAGAACTTCCCAGCAATTGACTCTGAACCAACCTTGTTCGATTTTGATGAAATTAAAGAAAGCAGTTCCTTAAATGACAAACTAAATGAACAGCAAATTCAAGAATTGCATGACCTGCTGTTGAAATTTTCAAAGATATTCTCTAATAAACCTGGCAAAACGCACTTAGTAATGCATGATATTCAACTAATAGAAAATACACCGATTCAATGTAAACCCTACAGAATTTCACCTAGACAAACTGAAATACTGAAAACAGAAATTGATAAAATGCTGAACCATAAAATAATTGAATTAGGAGATTCGGATTACACCTCTCCCATGATTTTAGTTGAAGTAGCCGGAAAAGATCCTAGACCTTGCATTGATTATAGGAAGTTGAATAAGATAACGAAAACACAATTCTTCCCATTACCAAATATTGAGCAAAGAGTGGAAACCGTAGCAGCGGCAAAATACATATCGGTTTTAGATTTAACAAAAGGATACTGGCAAATACCGTTAACACCTAACGCTCAAAGAATAGCCACTTTTGTAACAAGTTTTGGAACATTTAGACCGCTACGTATGCCTTTTGGCCTTAAAAATGCACCATTTACATTTAGTAAAATGATGGCTGACATTCTTCATGGATGCGATCACTTTGCAGTACCTTACTTAGATGATGTCGCAATATACTCAAACTCGTGGGAAGAACATCTTAGTCATCTGAATGCTATCATGTCAAAAATAAAGGATGCTGGTTTAACCATTAAACCGACAAAGTGCAAATTTGCTCAAGATAGAGTCAAGTACTTAGGACACATTGTAGGTCGTGGTATAAGAACACCTAATGAAGTAAAAGTAAAAGCAGTCCTACAAAGAGTCAAGTGAGAGCATTTCTAGGATTAGCAGGATACTATAATCATTATATTCCTATGTTCTCTTCTACAGTTGCACCTTTAACAGAAACTTTGAAAGGTAAGCTGAGGCAAGGAAAGATAAATTGGACAGAAGAATGCACAAGAGCCTTTAAAGAATTAAAGGATAAATTGTCGCAACAGCCTATACTATACGCACCTGATTTCAATAAAGAGTTTATACTACAAACTGATGCTTCAAACTCTGGTATGGGTGTAATTTTAGCTCAAAAGGATGATAATGACAAAGAACATCCTGTATTGTACCTTAGCAAAAAGTTTTCAGAAACTGAAAAAAAGTATTCTACTACAGAAAGAGAATGCGCTGCGATAATATTTGCTGTAAAGAAACTGCAATGTCATTTAGACGGGCTTACAAAATTCCTCATCATGACGGACCATAACCCCTTAGTTTGGCTTAAAAATAATGTGAGTCTAAATCCACGACTTATGAGATGGGCACTGGCATTACAGCCTTATAACTACACAGTAGTTCATCGAAGTGGAAAAAATCATAAAAATGTCGATGCATTAAGTCGCACACCTTGGCCTGATTAGCAACTTTTTCTTATCTGTTTTGAAATTCATATACTTTGTTTACACGTTTTATTTCTTATTTGTTGTATATTTGATGTTTTACTGTATTACTTATATATTATCCATATGAAATATTTTGTTAAAAGACAAATATTGTTCTCTTTTAAATTGTCTTGAAGATATATGAATAATTGCCACAAAGAGAAATTTTAATCAACTTTAATTAAAAAGATTTTCAATTAAAGTTTTTTGGAGGAGGGAGAGGTTGTGATATTCGTTACAAAATATTTTGTTATTTCTAAAGTTTTCTCTTTAAAATGTAGTGTGGCAATACAATATTTGTCTTACGAGCATTGCCTAGCAACGCACGAAAAAGATGTTAGATATTATAAGATTTAAAATGAGTTGTTAGAGAGAGAGAGACCAAAATGTAACAACTGATGTTGATAGTCCAACGAATGAACGGTATTATGGTGAAAATTTATATTAAAATAAAAGTTTTTTTTTTTATAAAAAGTCTGATAATTCATCCTGAATACACTACACCGCCATTAAAAACTTTGATTTCGCGTATCCCCAAATGGTCCTTCGCGTACCCCCAGGATACCACAAGTTGGGAACCTCTGGCTTAGATGGTTGAAAGAGTAACCTCATGGTTATAAAACGGGAAATTATTTTTCTAAAATAAGTTTTATTGATTGTATAACAAATGTTTTTAACGCAATCCATATCTACTGAACCTATAAAATCTTGCTTTATGAAGATTCGAACATGGATTCAATCTACATTAAGCATATGTCTACGAGTAGAAAATTTAATAAGTATTTGCTTAGATTATTTTTCAATACTCAAAATACAGTTTATATTTGTGTATATGTGTAAAAAAGAAAATCAGACCTTAAGAAATCATAATACTTGTATGTAATTACATACACATTCCTTTGCACTAAGATGAAAGTAGCCATGTACCAAAGGTTAAAATGTCTACCTAAATCAGTTCAACATATTATATCAGTAGAATGCGAGTCTTTTGTGAATATTTGCTAAATTATAGTTAAGCTTACCAAACCTAAGAATTAAAATAAGATAAAGGGGAAACAATTTTATATTTAGTTATGAACTATGAATTTTCTCCTCTCAATCCAAAAATAAAAACAAATAGATCCAAATTATTTATTTCTCTATAGTCTCAGAGGATGTAAAGCCTTATAATCCATATAACTGAAATAGAGATAACAATAAGAGATGTTGGTTCATAGTCAAACATACTCTCTTTAAGCTACAAGCCCTCCATTTGAAGGAATGTAACCATGCAAGGAAAACAGTTCCAGCTATGCAATATTTTTAACGCAGGACTTATGTTCCTCCCATTGGGGTCCCAGGAAGGAATTTGATTTACACGACAAAAAAGAACCTTGTAAGGGATATCCTCTATATCTTGGTAACTACATATGTTAAAAACATAACTAATATCTTATTTTAGAGATAAAGGGTAGAAACTTCGAGAAACAAAAGAGTCACGCGAGTAAAGTAGACCTACATCTTTAACATCAGCAGCTGTTTAAAAAGACAGCCTCCCGCCATTTTTTTTATACATTACTTTATTTTTTATACATTTAATAGTTAATATACAATACTATACTAACATTTTAAAAACTAATGTTGTATTGTTTTAAGCATTTTGTTTTGAAATAAAAAATATAGATATATTTCAGGTGAAATTACAGTCATAAGTATGGAACAAATCAAGATATTATAAAAAGCAGAAACAAAACTGTCCTTGATGAAAGAACTTGCATTAATCAACTTCATTATTTATTTTTTTTTTAATTTCCTATCTTAGAATGGAATTAGAACTATCCTATCTCTCAGGGAAAAAAAATTATATTTTTCAATAATAAACAATTAAAGTGACGCAAGATGAATACACAATGAAGATATTCAGTTTATCAATAAAGAGAATAATTTAGTTTTCACAGAGCATTTGCACAAAAACACATGCACATATACACTTCACAGACATTTCATGCAGTCTACATTCACAAGGAATTCCACATGTTAAATCCAAATGAAAATATTTAATAATTAAATTATCTATTTAATTTTTCTTCTGATGTGCATCAAGCAATTTAGCAAAACTAAACAAGTGATGCCACACAATATCACACAAGCTCTAAGACAACACTATTTTCAGGCGAAAAGATTAAACAAGAAACTGCAAAAATTAAGATAAACTGGGCCAAGGAAGCCGCTGCCAAGAGGAGTAAACTTACCGATATCTGAGCCTTAAAGCAGAAAAGGCAAGTAAGCAAAGGAAGAGAAAATTAGAAACAGTGAGCATTAGTATAAAGCCCACTGATATGTTAAGAGAGCAGTTCTTATCATATAAAAATAAGATGCAAATTTAATAACATTTTTCTTTCAAAAGTTTAACAGTAGATTTTTAAGCTGTTGAACAATATATTTTAGTTAAAACTGGTTATTGTATTTTTTTTTTTTAAATCATAAAATATTTAGTAAAATTAAAAAGGTAAATTTAACCTATTTTACTAAATAAAATGGCATATTCTGCAATATGCCTAAATTTAAATAATTTTTTTTAAGCATGACACTTGTAGCATATAATCATCTCGCTAAATTTAATTAATAACTTTCTTATGTATTTAATATATTATACGTTTCTAATTTTTATTTATTATAATAGGGGATGACATTCTACAAGATAACCGATTGTGATAGTTTGTGAGAGCGAATTTGGACAGAAATGCTTATATTATTAAAAAATATATATATATATATTGATTAGGACACTTGCAAAGAAGCATATGTTTTAATAACATGAAAATAAAACTAGGGAAAGGGGATGGATTTCAGAGAAGTAATTTTAAAATAAAAATATATTATTAGAATTATGGAGTGATACCTCCATTTATAATGCAATCAAATAAAGAAGCTTTATTCCTAAATTAACAAAAGAAAATAACTTGAATCTGTACAAAAGATTTCAAATTTAATAAATTACAAGAACAAAACTAAGAATATATGATTGAAACATTTATGATCGGCAAAAATTAGCAATGATTTTTTTCCCAATGAAATGGCTTCTATTACAAATTTCCCAAGTTCTTATTCTATTGTTCTTATGATTGATACGCATTAAGTTGTACACTTACTGTTTCTCTTGCGAGTGAGATGCTGTGGAATGAGATGTTTTAATTTAAGTATTTAAGTGTATTTTCATAAAAGATGATTTGCACAAGAATTTTGGAATGTTCAGAATTCAGTTCATTATGACTGAGTTATATATTTATTTTTAAATAGTACAGTAGTACATACAAATCTACATCACAAGCTTAGTTTTCTTATGCCTTCAATTAATTAAAATATGCTAAAAAACATTAATGGGTTATTTTAAAAAATATATATATTCTTTTTTTCATGTAAAAATTCCTATAAAACCATCCACTCAGAACATACAACTTAAATTTAGCTTGCAGACACACTTGTTACTATATTTAATATCTGTATGAAATTCCATTGAAATGGCCAGCCCACCAACAGTTCAAAGTAGGTGAAATATACTTAAAATTATGTGTTTAAATTCCTTTTATTAAAAGAATTTATCTCTGAATAACGTTAACTTCATTTTCAACTGCTACATGAATTAAGATAAAACCCATTTCTCAAGAAAGACTTGAAAACACAAAAATATGACCATTTTAAGATAAATGGATATCTTAGCTAACAATCTCAAACTGAAGTGTACTACAAATTTACTTTCAAGGCATAAAACAAATATTAACAAAGTAAAACAGAAAACTTCTTGTAAAATAAATAATAATAAAATAATAAATTGATTGGTAATATAATTTAACTGCTTATTATCAACTGCAACAATTCGGTGTTTAGGGTTCGAAATCAAATATTTCATTTTTCTGGCACATTTTAAATTAAAATTGATTACTGTCTTATTAAATCATTTGCTTCAATTACATATTTCAAAAATCAGTAAAATATTTTATCTAAGCTAACCAATGACAAAATGTAAAGAATATAGCAAATAAATTTTATATTCAAAATTGTAACCCGAGACACAAATAGATTTGTAAGCATACATGGTGCAACATCCTCTGTAAGAATAAGCTGCAATTTACACAAGATAAAAATTCTTTATTTTGAAGAACAAAAAACAATACTTATAAGGGTAAGAGGAGTTTTCTAAAGGGAAAGGTACTGGAATGAAATGAAAGGAAATGGCTTCAATGGCTGTCAGGTTAGCTTGGATTGAAATAAAAGTTTAAGATAAAATTACAGTTCTTTATACAAATTTTAAGATGAATTGTCTTCAGTTGTTGATCAATAGTTAACATAAATAAAAATGATGCCTCAATCTAAGTAAAAAAAAAAATCGCTTCCAGAAAATGACACATAAGACTAAATAGTTAAAAAAAAAAAACTATACCAAAATTAAATTTCATTTAGAATGCATTCATAAAATTTCAAAACTTTTGTTTGAATTATTTTCTTTATTTAAGTGTGAAAAATTTTCTGACAAAGTATGTTTCATAATCATAAGCTTAACTGGACTTCAAATATCATCCGTTTCAATATCAACCTATTAAAACAGGAAAACCTCACTACTTTTTAAATGAAATATACAGAAAAAGTAATAAAATTAACGAATTTTACAGCAATTAATGAAAGACAAAAAAACTACAAATTAAAAAAAAAAAAAACGCTATGAATGAATAAATTTATAAGCAGAATTGCCAACAATTAGAAAAAATGCATCTACACATTACACTTTTAGAAACAGACAAAAGGATTAGCAACAGCAAAGAAGAAAAAGAACCAAACACTTATTTCAGAAACATACGAAAGAAGACATTATCATGAAAAATGTATATGAAAATTAAAATATAAAAAGGATTTTGAAAAATAATCTTCATACTGCCAGCATATCTTAAACAATATTAAATTGAAAGAAAGTGATATTTGGTAAATTTGCATTAGTTAAAGCCAAGAAAACTCACTTTAAACCTAACAACATCTTCCATTCTAGCCATTTTACCATCACTGACACATGACTGAAAGAAACTGGGAGCCACGCTGACTCCTATGGCTTCCGATGTCATGCCAGTTTGGGCTTTCTGTGCGCAGTTGGAAATGGCACGGAATGTACCGAACAAGAGCACCAAAAGGTGTTGAGCAACAACAGGAAGGGAGGTTATGAGCCTAAAAAATATGGAAAGCAATCACATTATTAGCAACTAAAATGACCTAATATAAGATTTTGAGATTGAATTTAATCTGCATTCTCTCTTCAAACAACTTTAGTGACATACTAATGGAATATTAAATTATTTGCAGACCCATTCAGGCACTTGAATGAAAATATTGTTTCTTCAATAAATATATCGAGAAACAAATTTTTTAAATTTAATTATACAGCTTGGCCTATCATATAAAAAGGCCAGACTAAAATTGCAATTTCTCATGTTTAATTTAAAATGAAAAATTAAAATGAATATTAAACATGCATTGTTTCTGCAAAACAATACAAAGTTTAATAACATGATTTTATTTTTAAGCTGACTGCAAGTTTTTGCATTATACAAATACAGCTGGAGAATTAAATATCCTCCCGAGACCACACGTCCATTTCAATGGACATTTCCGTCTTATTTACATAAAAGTTGCTTTCATTCAAAGCCTCTAAATTTCGCTCTCCAATGCCTTGGATAGTCCCATGCTGCCATTCATATTCATTAATTATGTATAATTAATAAATTAGTTATATATATATATATATATTGTTATAGAATCCTATCAAGGGTATTAATGTCGATTTTTGTGAAAAATGGTCAGAAATTATACCTTTGGATCTCAAGAGGATATTAGTAATTTTTAATGTAATAGAAATACTGCCATATTATGAGCCAGACAACAAAATTAAAGATCTAGTCAATCCTTTCACGGATACCATGCATTTTGCAAACAGTATCGACTTCTATCTATTCTGAACAATACTCTTAACCCATTAATGCCCAAATTAATTCAAAGCAAAGATTTCAATAAATTTTTGAAAATGACTAAAATTATGTTTAAAACAACAAGATTAAGTTAACTATGAAGGAAAATTAAATTTAGAGGATTTTTTTTTTGGGGAGAGGGGGGATTGTTAGAAATCATTTTTAAAGTTTTTTTACATAAATATTACAGATTTTTAAACCGTAGTAAAATATCAAAAAATAAAAATCGCTTTTTAATTTCTTGCTTTAACTCAAAAATAAATCAAAGAAAAAATAACAAAATTTGGAAAAATAAAAAACATTTAGACTTCAAAATCCGGCTAACTGATGACATATGCCTGTTGAAAACTGTTTAGGAGATTGGTAATACCTATTGACTTCATAAACAAAGCAAGGGGGAAAAAAAAGAGAATGAATGCATTCAGTTTAGCCATGGATGTGAAATATACTTGTCCTAGAAATAGGACTCTGGCACGATAACAGATTAAAGCATCAACATTGTAAATAAAAAATTCACTATTATCTTGTTTACATTGAACATCAAAATTAAGTTAGCTCAAATAATGACCTATTTTAATTTTTTTTCCATTTGTTTGAAAATATATAAAAACTAGAAAATAGTTTAGACAAAATGTCTCGCATTTTCAATGAAATGAAATGAAATATATATATATATAAATTGGAAAACATTTTTATTAACTAACTGGAAATTTCTACTTTGTTACCCGCTACATTCAGTGACTCAGTAATCTCTTTGAATCAATTTTTCTTATGCTTGAAGTTCAAAGGAAACATTATATTCATTTCATTTTTACTTTCTCGTATACGAAGTATACAAAGAGAAAGTATTGTAATCGTCAAAAAATTCGAACTCGAGATTTTGACGAATCTCCACGTTTTAGACCTCCCTGATTCCGAAAAACACTATTTTGGAATTATGTCTGTCTGTGTGTGTGTCTGTGAACACGATAACTCGAAAACTATTAGAGCTACGGGGATGAAATTTGGTATGTGGTCTTTAAACATAATTTGTAGGTTTCTATCAACTTTTGGACAAAATCCGTCAACGGGAAGTCTGTCTGTCTGCATGTTCGAGGTCATGCGAACGCTATAACTCAAAAACTTGAAAAGCCAGATGGATAAAATTTGGTACACAGTTTTATCGTCATGAATGTAGGTCCGTATAAAATTTTGGGCCAAATCCGTCAAAGGGTTGACTGTCTGTCGGTCCGTATAATTTACTTTTGAAGAGAATCCGTTATCTCTACACGCATGCGTACTGCTTACCTCAGTTCCTGTAATACGGTCGGTCATCTTGGCTCACCGCCAAAGTCTTCTCGAATAAAAGTGAATTAATTATGGAGTGTTTTCTTTTAATTTTTCTTTCACGCCGAAACATTTTCAAGAGTTGCATATTTGATTGCGGTTAGTTTTATTTTGTATATTTCGTAATGCATTTTTTTCTGAGTGGATTTTGAAATGTTTTTACTCTGACAGAACGAGAGTAGTTGTTAAAAGTAAAGTTATAAAGTAACAAACCAAAATTAGTGTCAATTGATTCATCAGTTCTGTTTTTCATGCTTTTTTAATTTCTTAAGCACTCTGCCAATGTGCATGATATTTTCAACTACAACTATCGGTAGTAAATTTGTAACAATCAGATCGGAGATATTGCTGGCAAGCTAAAAGGCTGCTTAGATGTGTGCAAATCTTTTAGTAACTTACATTAGATAATTGAAATTTGGTATGTGGTCTTCTAATTTATCCACACGGTGGGAGGGGAAACAGCACCTTTTTGGGAAAGCATACGAGAAAGTTTAGGGGAGGCCACTCCCGCTGGTTACTTTCTCGTATACGAAGTATACAAAGAGAAAGTATTGTAATCGTCAAAAAATTCGAACTCGAGATTTTGACGAATCTCCACGTTTTAGACCTCCCTGATTCCGAAAAACACAATTTTGGAATTATGTCTGTCTGTGTGTGTGTCTGTGAACACGATAACTCGAAAACTATTAGAGCTACTGGGATGAAATTTGGTATGTGGTCTTTAAATATAATTTGTAGGTTTCTACCAAATTTTGGACAAAATCCGTCAACGGGAAGTCTGTCTGTCTGTATGTTCGGGGTCATGCGAACGCTATAACTCAAAAACTTGAAAAGCCAGATGGATAAAATTTTATACACAGTTTTATCGTCATGAATGTAGGTCCGTTTAAAAGTTTGGGCCAAATCCGTCAAAGGGTTGACTGTCTGTCGGTCTGTATAATCGCATACTTGTTCAGTTTTGAAACTAACTCCCTGCGCATGCCTGCTAGTGGCAATGCCTGTGCAAGGAAGGTACGCTCCGAAACTTGGCAGTTTGCCAAAAACAAATTCTGGAGTGATTTTGTAAGGAAGCAAACATTTAGGGAGTCTCGCCATGTCCTGTTGCGCAAAAGAATGAGCAGATGATTTGAATTTGTTTTGATCCTTCAAAGCACGCGTGGTTCCAACTTTGGTTTACTTGCGACGGAAGTTTATTTGACGTCTTTTATTATTCTAGTTTTCTCTACATGTGTTAGGAGTATACGAGAAAGTTTAGGGGAGACCACTCCCGCTGGTTTTAAAAGAAGTTACAAATTTTATCTGCTTTCAAGTCAGAAAGTGCATTAATAACAAAATTTGTCTCAATTTTTGCTTATATTTTACACTTTTATGCTCCTTATTGTGAGCCAGAATAACAGAATTAAAGATCTAGTCAAAGAACTAGATCTTTTTTATAATGAGTCCAATCAGCAAGAAGACAGAAACTGAACCAAAGAAGCTGATGATCACAGTAAACCTAAGTGGTTGATTTTATATCTATATTTCATTACATGGATCCAAGCAAAATGTCTACAGGTGTCATCTTTTGAACATTAATTTTAACATTAGCCAATTATTCAGCAGAAATAATACATATATTAATGCTATCATAAAAAATCCTTTTCTAATCTTTAACACTTTCAAGACAGGAAGAGCATCTAAGTACATTCCAATCCATACAATTTTTTAAAAAGCAAAACAAAATGGTTCAATGTCATGAAATTGTAACTATCAGTTCAAATCACAATACGTACCAAATATTAGCTTAACTTTTGAAAATATATACAAACAATGATAAAAATTTACTTATCATTTATAGCAAAATGAAGAATTAGTAAAAGAGACCTGAAATATTTAAAAAAATAGCATCTGCTGACATGACTCACGAAACCTTTAAGTTTATATATAATTTCATGTGCACTAATGCACTTTTACCTCCCTTTGTTATATTATTTAACAATTAGTCATTTCATAATTCCATCATTCTTCAAATGATCTAAATGTTAAGATTTTCCAAATAAATATGGACCTCCTAGTCAGGAAATTGAATATGAAAGTCTGCTAAGAACAATGAATATAAATTGTATATATATAAAAAATGCTATGAAAGTAGATTTTACAAGTATGTTATATACCTAAAACTTTTTTAAACAATAACCAAATCTAAAATGTTCTATGATGATTGAGTCAGTCTAAGTTTGGAAGATTTACCTCACAATGATAAATTATATTACCTATGAATTCTATCTCTTTTTTCTTCTAGTCCATCAACATCTATGATATCAAACAAAGCTTCTTCATTTTCTGGTCCAAAAATTCCACCAGGCAATTTTCTCAAAAATTTCTGAAATTCAAGATTGTATAACTACATCAAAAACAACAATGTGACAAATGAACTAAATTAAGTGTGTGTGTAATTCCTTCTTTTATAGAAAATTCTTTCACTAAAGGCAACTATTTAATGCTTGAATCCACATTTATTTTTCTTATTGCTGGAAATTAAACATTAAATGTAACTACTACAATAAATCTTGCTAACTCGGGTATATCTTTTACTCCTAGTGGGCTTACCTTTTTTCTAAATTTCAATAAAAATTCTGATATTTTCTAACTAATGGGAATGAAATCCTGGAGATCTCCTTTATAAAATTAATATCTGAAGAAGTAAAAATGCAATAAATAGTTTCATTCGGCAGATTATTACTTCAAAAAATTAAGCATAATTTTTATCTTTGATTCTTTGGTAATATGAATTCTTCAAATACATTTAAATTTTACTATCTCATTTTACCTATGACACATAAAATACAATTCCCCATCATTATTATTCAACATTACAACAGAATTTGCACATTTTTATCCATTATCTATCTATTCTTTACAAATTTGATCTTAAAATATAATTAAGAATTTCCAATATGCTAAATGCATCCTTTCTCTTACTAAAGCAGTGATTTAAAGATGTATCCTCTCACCCTCCCCAGTCATTGAACATAGTGTCCAAAAAAGTAATCATTCTATGAAAAACACTTTTTCTGATTCACAATTCTGATTAAAATCTTTTTTAAATAGTCATACATTTTAGCAAAAATATAGAGTATGAAGGTAGAATTTTAAATCTCGGCTAAGAGACAATCATTAAAAAATCTTTATTGCTACTGACTTCATTAATATATATAAGAAGCCAGAGATTGAAGTAACATGGTCACGTGGTTTGGCTACGTGCCAAACAGACTTAGACGATCTGTCTACACCTATAAATTAGCATGCACTGTTTTCAATCTTTGGTGATTTAAGTTTCCCTTCTTTTCATTATTTATGCCGCTTCACTTAAGTATCTTGCGAATCACTATCTGTTATGTTTGAAGTTTTTTACTAATTGCTTTTAAAGTTCTAATTTGAGTGTTGGTAAATGAGTTCTGTTTTTAAGCTATTAAAAATAGTTCTTCCCATAAGATTTGAATTTGTGGTGCACGTTTTTATTTTGCAACTTCCGTTTTTATAAAAATAGTAAAAATAGTTGTTTCTTAAGATTTGAATTTGATTTTGCATTATTTTAAATTAGACAAAACGAAAGTAACTGTTAAAAGTAAAGTTATTTTTTCATGCTATGATTTTAGAATAACTTGGTTTTTGTTAAAAAGGGTTCTTTCTTAAGATTTGAATTGGTGGTGCATTCTATTGCGAATAACTATTTGTTTCAATCCGATTTTTAGTCATTAATTTTGATATATTTTGCAAAACGAAAGTTAGTGTCAATTGATTCGTCATTTCTGTTTCTCATGTTTTTTTGTTGTTTTTTAAACACTCTGTCAATGTGTACGAGACTTTCTACTACAACTTTCGTTAATAAATCTGTGACGGTCAGATCCGAGATATGGTTGACAAGCTAAAAGCCTGTCTTACACGGGCACAAATCTTCTAGTATTATATATTGGTGAAAGAAGACTAGAAGAGTAAGAAGGAGGGAGGGGGATTACTGAGAACGAAAGATATAGAAACTACCCCTTCAATTTGAAATTCTACTACAGAAAGTCAAAATTGATCAAAATTTATACATTATAAAACAGGACAGCACAAATATAACATAAAAGCAATTTCTTTATACAAAACATCAGATTTTAGAGAATGAATTATAAAAGCTACCTTTAAAACTGATGCTATTGTGTAAACTGAAAAATTATCTATATTGACTAGACGACCATGCTGAAGAAAATGAATCAATTTCTTCATGTTTCCTTGATGTCCAGGAGCTCGGAATACATCCTTTTTGTAAGGGCCTTCTTTATTAAGTTTTAAAATAAGGATCTGCAGGGAGAATGATACATTCTTAATCAGAAAAAGATACAGATATATATTAAAAAACATGAAAATGCATGACTAAATATCATGATACATACTAATAAAGGTCCAGGTATGTCATGTTTACAGACTTGATCAAGAGGCACTCCAAATTTAACTCTAAAAATGACAGAATAATTTTCATTCACTAAAAATTACAACAGGCCAAGGACAACTGGATATATATATAATCAAATGAACTTAAACTAAAATTAAGAGCTTATCAATAAACTGACAGTGATAGTTACATTTTTTTCACGTTGCAAAATATGTTTCAAAATTTATAAATGGAAATTTCTTTTAAATAATATTCAATTGATGCAAATTAAAATTGTGGGTTTGTTTAAAAACAATACAAAAGAAGTTATTTACATGTTAAGAAATTCAACATAAAAAAAATCCAAATGAGTACGAAAATTAATAAACTATTCTTATTTCTACCATGATGGAGAAAAATCACTTCACATACAAATTATAATCAAACCTAAAAAGAATTAATATACAATACATAGGAAAGGAACTGATCTTCAACTACCATCACAGACAACAGTTCTTAATTGTTTTACTTTTGAAAGTTCTGTTCATTTTACACTTGGAAAACTGGCAAGTGCAGTAGCACCTTCACTGTTATATGTTTAAAAAAAAGACTTAAATTATCTTAATTTTTAAAAAAATTAATGTAGCATGTACACTATATGCCCAAAAGTATCCGGACACTTGCAGATTTTCATATTTTTTAGAATTTCTCCGGAATGGTTTAACCGACTGCTTTTAAACTGCGAACATGTAAAGAATAGACAATAACTCACATTTTACATTGAAGATTCGGTCCTGAGGGCAATTAGGGGGCCGTCTACAAACTGATGAAAACAAAAAGGTTTTTGGCCCACCCCGCTTCACAGAATACTGATAACAAGATGAAACTTTCAGAAATAGTAATGTGTAATGTGCATAATATTTACAGGAATTTTCGTAAACTCAACACAAATATTTGGGAAGATATAAAGGTTTTCTTAAAAAATCTCAAAATTTCCCACCTTTTTTTTGCTTATAACATGCAGAGTTTTTTGTTATATTATACGAAACTTACAGAAAAGATGACAATATGTTAGAGAAGCATTTGTGTAAAACTTTGGAAAATAATTGTTGAATATTACAGGAATTATGAGCAATTTTAGTAAATAGTGTTTTACTGCGCATCCGCGAAACATAGTGTAATTTTTTTTCACAGCTTTAAAGCCGTTATATAGGGCAACTTATATAAAAAAATTCAGTTCAATATCATTAGTATTCAGAAAGATATCGGCATTACAACGAGCAGAATTTTAGCTCCTGTCGAAGAGAAGCTAAAAGATGAGGGGTTGTACACAAATTGATATTTTTTAAACTTATATTTTTAAATAGTTATATTGAATTGTATAGCGGTTAGAATTTGCTGCATACCCATGAACACTTATCAATTATGTGCATAACTTAAATTCCAGCTAATTAGGCACTATTAATAAGAAACATTTTATTACTTTAATTATATTATTTACATGATTATTAACAAGATGCATATTACAATTTTACTGCCAAACGATATTTTTAAATATATTTATTTTATGACGAAACGATTTTTTATCTAATTAATTTCTTTTCTTAAAATATTTTAATAATTCTACATATATATATTTTTTTATTTGTTACGAGTATTAGATGTGTTCATGGGTATTCAGCAAATTCTAACCACTATACAATTCAATATTACTATTTAAAGATATAAGTTTAAAAAATATCAATTTGTGTACAACCCCTCATCTTTTAGCTTCTCTTCGACAGGAGCTAAAATTCTGCTCGTTGTAATGCCGATATCTTTCTGAATACTAATGATATTGAACTGAATTTTTTATATAAGTTGCCCTATATATCTGGCTTTAAAGTTGTGAAAGAAAAATTACACTATGTTTCGTGCATGCGCAGTAAAACACTGTTTACTAAAATTGCTCATAATTCCTGTAATATTCAACATTTCTTTTCCAAAGTTTTACACAAATGCTTCTCTAACATATTGTCATCTTTTCTGTACGTTTCGTATAATATAACAGAAAACTCTGCATGTTATAAGCAAAACACAGGTGGGAAAATTTGATATTTTTAAGAAAACCTTTATATTTTCCCAAATATTTGTGCTGAGTTTACGAAAATTCCTGTAAATATTATGCACATTAAACATTACCATTTCTGAAAGTTTAATCTTGTTATCAGTATTCTGTGAAGCGGGGTGGGCCAAAAACGTTTTTGTCTTCATCAGTTTGTAGATGGCCCCCTAATTGCCCTCAGGACCGAATCTTCAATGTAAAATGTGAGTTATTGTCTATTCTTTACGTGTCCGAAGTTTAAAGGCAGTCGGTTAAACCATTCCGGAGAAATTCTAAAAAATGTGAAAATCTGCAAGTGTCCGGATACTTTTGGGCATATAGTGTATATGATATGCACCATGATGAATAAATTACGAACGTGACAACAAAACAATTAAAACATTAAAATTCTAATTGAAATCGAATAAAATTCTTTTTCATAATAATTATGGCCGATATCAAAAACAGTAAATGCAACAGTTTATATTAATAGCTTTTCACATCATGAAATCAGATATTTACAATGTTATTAAAAAATAAACAATTATATTGAGCCCTATCAACTATTTCATATGCAATAAGTCTAGTTCATAGATCCATTTAGGGAATTTATGAATTTAAAAACTGTAGAATTAACAAAAAATTAAAACACAAACATATCAAATTTCCTTCGATTCTTAAATAAACTGAAACAAGAATAATTAGTCCCTATCGGGACTTTTATAGGCCAACTGAGACTCCGGCCACTCACTGAGCACCGAACACGAGAAGTAAAGGCCTTTATAATTAATTCCTTTTAATACCACTTAATTTTTAAAAATAAATAAAAACATTTTTACTTTAATTCCAAGGTAAAAGCACTTCTACTTTAATTTAACGACTTGTGCTAGTCTTCATCTTTTGAGCCCCCCCCCCCAAAAAAAAAAAAATTACTTACTAAACTTCTTTTCTGGGAAGCCCCACTTCAAAAGCCATAAAACCTATCAGCGAGGTTCATACACTCTCTTTCAACAATTTCAGGTTGCCAGTAAACATATGTCAAAACTCAGATAAAAGCTTATCAGATTTAAGCAACTGCAACACTTTTATACAAATGCTACACCTTCAACTAGTTTTATTTCAAGTACCTATTCAGCTTGTATGACTAAAACAAATATTAAATTAATTATAGTTTCCTATTTCTACAGATTTTTGTATTAACATCACAACGCATTTTTTAAAAGATTTTCTGGAAAATCTTAACAGAACAAACAATAAACCAATGGTGATCGTTTCCCCCCCTTCTCTCTTTACTTTCGTAAACTAGAACCAAACATTTGATATAGATATTTTGAATCTGGCAACTAAACTAATACACAATTACTATATTCAGAATTAAGCCATATTTTTAGCTTGTATCATTAAATAATAAATACAATTAAATCTAAGTTATATATAATACAATAAATGATTTATTGTTTTATTATTTACTGTTTGTATTGTTACAATTATTATAGTAAAAATATTAGATAAAAGCACATACTTTTCCATGCGAGTAGGGTACGGGACAGATGTGTGTCCACAGGACGTGACCACATTGCTTAATGTTGCAGCTCCACGATGCATTCTTTGAGCCCAGCCAGACATCGTAAGGGCTCTAGCATCGGACGCCTCCCTTACGAACCACCTATAATAGGTTTCATCTCTATTATGCACTAAATTAATTTTACATAAACTTTTGAAGTAAAATACTCTGCAACATGGATAAAACTAAACCAAAATTTGGCAAAAAAAATACATTTTTATATTTTTTAGTTATTATGGCTAAATGTAACTTTTCTAAACAGTTTAATTACTCTTTTTTTAGAAATTTTATTTAAAAACTAATTAAATGATTTTTCCTTCAATCACACAGCATATAACTTTTTAGAAATTCTTGAAACATGCTAATGTATCACAAATTTAAAAATAAAAAAAGTGAAGACTCGAAATTTTGGTTCTGTTATACATTCAATTACATATTTCTATTAAAAGTATCTTAATTTTTAATATTGTGACAGATGTAATTATCCACCAGATGGCACTGCCTACCTCCCTTCACTCTTGATGACAAAAGAGCACTCAGTAGGATGATGTATCGAGTTGTGGTGAGGGTTGGATTTTCTTTTGAACCAGTAAATATGTTTTTAAAATATATGTAAATAACTGTAAATATTCACTTAATCATAATTAGTTTAGTTCATGGATCCCATTTTATTTCAACCTGAAAGCATTATTTGACAATTTTACTGCACTGCCAACTTGGTTGTCCTAATCAGAAAAGTTGCAACAGTTATAGCACCTTTATGTATATTTCAAACAATGATTCATATTTTAAGAACCCAATGGCCAACTATTACTTTTATATTATTGTATAGCAAACTGATTAAGAAACCCTCCGCGTTTTTGCACATGCACCGGCAGAGTTATTTTCATCAAAATAGGGGGAAAGTGAAGAATGGAAGGGTGATGTTTACATTTTACTGAGCTTGATCTAACAAAGAACTCAGGAAATGCGCTCATATGACTTGCTGCACGACACCCCATTCCGGTGTAAAATCGTCCACAAGTGGTAGTCTCGGAATCCGTTGCTGAACAGTACAGGCATCTTGATGCAGCTACTGTTTACATATTTCATTGCAATTACTATTGAACATGCTTATAAAATCCAAAACCAACTAATCTTTTATGGATTTCAGATTCACTACTGAAAAATTTACTCAATTATGTACACTATGGTATGTAAAATTGAACCAACTGCACAAGATATCTAACAGACAATTTATAATACAATAATTAATTTTTAAAAAATGCAGTATTTAACAATCTTTTTTTAACACATTGAAAAAAAGCCATCTCAAAATGCCTATTTTAGAATTGCTACCTTATTGCAAAATTGTGCTTAAATGATATAAAAAAATTCATATGCAATGACTTTTCAATTGCATTGATATTCATTTGCTGAATTTTCATTAATTCCATTTATTAACTGTTTCTCTACACTTAAGCAGCAAGAAAATACAATTTTTTTTCAAACTAATATCTAAATTTCTGACTTTGAAAACTAAGCATTTTAAGAAATATGTGAAATTTTGGCACCCATAGATACAACAATATGCAAACCGATGGAATAGTACATCTTTCAAATAAAGCATTTTGTTAAGGAAATGTTGATATCATTACATGAATGCAAGCTATTGAATGTACTAGAGTATTAGAAATAGAATTTTATAGTTTGCATTTGCATCAACAATATTACTACAAGATTTTCAAAGACAATCTATTTGAGTAAAATTCAATAATCCATTTTTTTTTTTATTTTCACTTTTATTTATTTTATTCCTTTAAAAACTATACCAAGAATATCATTTGTTTGAAGTGTTAATTTACAGTTTCCAATTAAAATAACTAGTAAATACTATTTTAAATAATTTCCAAATTTTCCTAAATTGTTAACTGTTTATTTCAATGTTTTTTAAACAGATAAAGCATTCAGGTTTTTTGTAATAAAAATGCAACTCATATATTGCAACAGTTTGAGTTAAATTGAAATTTGAAGTTATGTTTTCTGTCTTTTACAGTGGAATTATTCAAGCTCATTGAAAAATTACTCTTACCATGTCACAACTAAATATAAACACTTGTTCCTTTTAGTGATCCTTTGATAATTAGCCCTATGATTTCCTTCAGCTTTAATAACTTGAAAAACCCAAATGTTTTACAATTTATACTAATCATTTTTCATCATAGTTTTTAAAAACATGGGATTTTCATTCTATGTTCTAAATAAAGAGAGTATCAAGTTTAATTAGTTTTTCTATTGAAATGCAAGACAATTATTAGGTATAAAGTTAAACTTTCTGAAGCATTCATTTCTTACAAATTACCAGGAAAACTTTTGGACTTTTACCTCTTCAACAAAAAGGTTAACAGTCAGTCTTGCCTCGGAAGTTACTTGCAGAAAATATTCAGATAATACTATTTTGTTTCATTGATGATAAGCAGACAATTATCACATTTATCAATTGAAGTGGCATTTCCCTTCCCTGTTGTTTAAAAAATAAGATAACACCTATGCAAAAAAACAAGGAGCTAAAAATGAATAGTGAGGCTTTTAAAAGATTTTTTAAAAGGGAAACTGAAAACAATAATAAAAAATTATTGAGAACTTTTAATTAATGTGCAAATCCCTAGAAAAAGTCAATGTTGCTTTCAACAATTACCTAGATGAATAATCAGTTAATTAATGTTTAAATTATAACAAAAAATTATTTTAAAGTACTTTAAAATGCAGTTATTTCCTATCTGCTGATTGATTTTTGCAACAAATGCAGATAATTTTTGGCAAATTTTCCAAAAAGATATTTAATAAAATGTAGTAACTTTAAGAATAATATTGTTAAATAAAATATATCATTATTTTATCTTGAATATTTTCTACTTGTTGAAGATTTTAGGGTCAGGTGGGGTAAAGTGGTCATACATCAAATAAAATGCTGTAACTTTGTAATGAATATTGGTATGAATGTAATTTTTTACACTTCAGAAAGCTTCAGATAGATCTCAAAAATATTTCCTCATTAACAGATAAGCTGGATTAATTATAGATATTATTGGATAGTAATTTAAGTAAGATGGGGTAAAGTGGTCATAGAGATTGGCTTAACACGCATCACTGTTTAAAATTACTTAAGCTTAATCTCTTAGATAGATGTTAGTTAAATATTAATTTAAGATATATTACAGATTGTAATTAATGATGTAAGTAAAACTGGGTAACCCCAATTTTTGGGTCAAAATCATCACATAATGCATATATGAAATCAGCCAATTGCAAAAAAAGGATGAAATTTTTGGTGCATCAGCAAATGATTTCATGCTACCTTTTATTATTTACAAAGGAGCTCATTTATATGAGCAATAGACTAAAGGTATTGCTAAAATAGACTAAAGGCAATAGCTTTAAGCAATTTTCTTTAGATTTCCAAAAACCTATTATTTTAATTTACGATAAGCACAGAAGTTACATGACTTGTGGAACAGTAAAAAAGGTCATGCATAATTGCAATATAACTTGTGCTTGCCACTATACACGAGTCATGTTCTCATGTCCAACCATTAGATGTTGGAGTATTTTCCCCTTTAATAAAAGCTTGGAAAGGGATCTTTAAAAAAATTGGCCCAGGAACATTGATTGCAGAATATTTTACAAGGTGTTTTCCATTTTTAAAAAATATTATAGACCGTCTTTATCCAAAAAATGCAATCAATGATTTTAACGGCCGTGGGCTGTTTCCTGATAATAAGTAGGAAGAGTGAAGCATACTATAATATCTGAAACAGATGTTCAACCTATCATAGTTGAGTCTACTGTCAATTTGAATGGAAATTCATAACCAGGGCCTTCGCATACAGACAGTTTAAATCTAGAACAGGTGACATTTCAGGTATAGCTGATAACATAGTTTTGCCTCTAAAAGATTTGACATGAGCTGTACTTACAACTCTATAACCACTTGTTTCAGCTATACATAAAGTAGCCATATAGGATTCAAGGGAAAAAAGAAAACAAGTCTGAAAGCAATAATGAAGGTTTGGCTGAAGAAATAGTAATAAAACAACTACAAAAAGAAAGAGATGCAAGAAAAACATGCAAAGAAAAACTTGATAAAAAACAGAAAATGTCTTACTCAGTCAAGTAAATCCACATTTACAGATAATCAATTATCACAGTATTTCTGTGGGATATTGGCAAAATATGAAGGAAGGGGTCAATGAAAGAGTTTATTGGACAGGTGTTTGATAAAATAGGAGATTTGCTGTCAATAAACTATCTAAAACTTGAGACCATTACACCTTTTCTGAAAATTATTACATAATTGGAATTGAAGAGTCAGATATCTTTAAAAATCTTGATGAGCCAACTTCTGATCATAGGTAATTAAAATCTGCATAATTTGATAAAATAAACTGAATTTCTTTTGAAGTTGAAACTATATTGAGTTTTGTTAAATATTAAAAAAAACTCTGTTAACTTATAATTTATTTTTTAATTATGACCACTTTACCCCAACCCCATGGGGTAAAGTGGTCATAAAAACATGACAAAAAGAAAATGTCATAAAATTGTTTAAATTCCGAAATTTTAATGCAATGTGTTCTTCAATAAGGTAATGTAAAATAACCAAAAAATGTTAAGTATTTTAACAAATTCTTATATTTATAATCCACCCAAGTTAAAAAATGTGGATTTTATGACCACTTTACCCCACCTGACCATATGTCTTTATCTCTAAATTTATTAATGGGACATGAATAGAAAATCCGTTTTTGAAAGTATTGCAGTTTAATACCTCTAATGGATATAATAAGAAAGAAACCAATGCAAATTTAGATAAACTATCTTAAATACAAGTTTGGATATAAAAAAGTCATTTTATACTGTTTATAAACTGATCAGATTTTACAATATCATCCTGTTTGCAGAAGATAAATTTAAAAACATAGCCAAATTCAAAGAAAAAATAAGATAGTCTTAAGAATTGGATAGAATGGGAGATTAATGATTGATCTGTTTGTCAGTCTAGAAGTTAGAGAAATACATAATGAGAAAATAAAATAACAAATAACCTGCAAATTAAATTTACTAACAGTGGTGGTGGCTCCCGACATGTAATCTTGAGGGTGCTCAACTTTTAAAAAATCCTTCACTGTGTATTATGCATATTTGTACACTTAATTTTTTTTTTTTTTTTGTCTTTTTTCATTAACTCTGAGTAATTTTATATTTAATCCAATAAACTTAAACATTTTTTTCTCTTCTAATAGGTGAGTATTTTAATAAATTTATTTTGATAAAATATTAAAACTCAAAATTTATTTTCCATTTCCTTTTCCTGTATTCCTTATTACATTTATAAAGATTCACACAGCTGCAGTTGAACAATAAAATGACAATATAAAATTTTCGTATCAATTAACAAGAAAAAATGTTATACTATAACTTTATATGAAAATAAGAATAAGAAAATACTATTTATCAGTATCATTAAAAATTACTCAAAAATAAAACCCATTCTTCTTGTTTTCTTTCCAGGGAAAAGATTAAAAACATCGACGATTTAAAAAAAAGTTCAACAAAACAGCAACATATAACCCATTTCGATTCATATTGTTTTGTGTGTCAGAGAATATTTTATTATTTTTTTAATGTTAAAAAGTAGACTTAAAGTTCTGATGTAGTATGCAGTAAAAGGAAACGCCAAAATAAAAATTTATTCTATTACATCTAAAAGTGCACTGTGATATTTTAAAATAAGAATACACTTATCAATATTCTTTCAGAAATCCTGTTCCTTGAAGCAAACCCTGTTTTATTTGAAATCTATGCTTCTTAAACTATGAATCATGATCCTAAATAAGATGGTACAAAACATTGGAGGTTGCAAACATTTCTATCACAGAAAATTTCTCATCAGCATTTGCAACTCAAAATTATTGAAAAAAATCCTTTGGATTGCAAGAAATTTCATTGAAACTTAATATAAAAAATTTTTTTCAGTTAAACTTCTATTTATAATTAATTATTCTTCATTTCGTTACTTATTGTCAAAGTTTTGGCTTGCGAAAAAAATTTCAGCTGTGCAAAAATGTTTGAAACTCCGTTTCTAGCTCATCTGTTGGTTGTGGATCTCATAGTTCTCTCTCCAGCTTAAAAACGTGGTAGGAGAAGGAAGGGGAAAGCTTCTGCTCTTTAACTATGCGTGCTCACTGGCGGATTTCGGAGCTGAAACACTAGACAGTTCTAGTTACTTTTTCCTCTGCGCATAATCTTTGGGAAGTGAAAAACTAAACTAGGGAACTTAGCTGCCTCAGTTTTTACTCATGGTTTATTTGAAGATCGAAACCATTTAATGTAAAATTTGGTTAGATTGTTGATAGATTTAAGCATTAAATGAGAAATAATATAAATTGATTCAATTTACACAATGGGGGAAAAAGTTGGGAGTGCTGCAGTACTACAGTTTCTATGCACAAGCCGCCCTGTTTGCTAATATACTAATTGCATTTAATTGTTAATAATGAAGCCAAGGAAATAAAACAATTGCTCGTTAAATCAATTTAAATCATGGGTCTAAAAGACAATTTGAAGGATAGAAAATGATTTGATAAATTAATCTCCCATTTTGAGGATACACAATAGACAATTAAGCATGGATTTCATAATTATGAAAGATGATTGGATGACAAATAAATAGCCTTAGCCCATGTGTCTCCAAAAGATCTTGGTAAAAAGTAAAAGATCATTGGTAAAAGATCACACAGGATAGACAAAATGTATTCATATTTTCAAAGTTGTTTAATTAGGTTTTTAAACATAACAGTTTTTAATTCTGAAAAAAACATATATAACAAAAACTATGAGCCGATGGCTGCACTTCATAATGTTTTAACAAAATAAAGATCTAATAGTGCTGGTTGTGTCTCAAAATATTTGATATTTTAAAAGTCATTCTAAGTGTTATTCAATAAATATCTTACTAATATCAAATTTTAAGAAAATCCAAGTTTTCTTAAAATGGATTTTCAGCAACTAAAGCTTTTTTCATATATAAATACAATGGTTCAAATACATATTCATCAAGATATTGTACTGTCCCATCACCAAGTTCACAATGCTTTTGCTAATCGATAGTTTTAACTGTAGGTAGTTTATGGTGCAGTCTTGATTGCCGCTTTTTTTTTTTTACACCTTTGCTCGTGATACCTGCAGCATCTGAAAAAGGAGATATTGTGAATGTAATGCCTGCAGCAACCTAAGTAGGTACTGGACCAATTTTTTTTAACTTAAAAACATCCTATGACTTCACTAGCAGTGGGAGTAGAACCTAGTAGCTTTGTTTGCTCGTTAAAAACATAAAGCATCAAAACGATCAACTTCTCTATTTTGAGCCGTCCATCTCTTGGAGATGCCATTCAGAGTTGCGTCAAGAAAAAATGGTGGCAAACAAGAATGCACCATAAACTACAGATTAACCCTTATACTAAATTTGGCAAGTTACTACTAGAAAATATTATAGTATCATGTTATTGTAATTTATATAAATATAAAAAAACAGGAAACAAGCTTACAACACTGCTTTGAAATTCAGCAAATTTTGATTTTGTTTATAAACTGATTTATGATAATTAAATATACGAAATAATGTATTTTAGATATTTAATAGCCTTAAAATATATAGCAATGTACATAATTTGATTATTCATCCGTTCCTCTTGTAAAATAAGCAGAATTCTATTATAATTGTTTTTTTGTAAGCAACAACAAATATGTACATTGACATTTATCAAAAACAATTAAAGGAATTGGAGGAAGGGTGTAAACTAAAAACAAAACTAAGGAGCAGACTACGAGAAAAATTATGTTTCAGTCAACAAATGTCTGAAAGTTTATGCATACAAATATAAGAAAATTTTTATAGATCTATATAAATAAGGTTTATAAAAGAATCCATTAAGAATATAAATGTATTATAACAAAGTACAAAATCTTTTAAACTTTACATCACAATGACCTCAACCATAAAGAAACATTTTATGAAACCTATATTTTGTTTGCAAATTAAATTGGTAATCAACATTTCCGAAATTAGAAAAGATGTGTGCATATAAACACCCTACTACACTTTCAAATTAATAATTAATTTAAAACTTCTATATCTTGAAGAACCTCAGAAAGAATGTTTTGTAAGTTATACGATTATACTAGAAAAGGTTACGAAAATGAAACTGTATTTGCAATAATCGAAATTTAAATTGCAGCATTTGACTATAATAAATATCTAATTCAAGTTGTTGATCATCTTCAGAGACAAAGATTTGCACATTTCAAAATTTAGAAATATGATTAATTTTAACACTGCAGTGAATTTAACTAAACAGAAGTCACTCAAATGCAAAGAAAACGTACATTGAGCCTAAAAATACTTTAACTTTTATAAAAGAATATTACCGAAAATTTATGAAAGTTCCAAATGTTCACACAATTTTTAAAAAATGAACACAACACAGATAAACTATGAACAACAAATCAAAGATGCATCAAGAGAAAGGCAAATAGTTCCATCCCAAAAAACACACTTCGCATATGGGAACTTTACATTATTTGCACAAGATACCATTACTTCAAACAAGTGCACCAGATATTCCTGCTGATATTCTCACGGTAATAGATAAACATTAGCCACGATATGTATTATCTACGTATGCAAATATAAACTGGTAAAAGTAGATCACGATCTCAATATTCAGCGGGTAGTAATTTTATAAAGCTAAAGTGTATTTGCTTTTCATGCAGAGATTTAATTACTGTTTTTCTGATATCAATGTAATGAAAAATGCATAAAATAGACTGACTTGTCAAATTGTTATGAGTTTTTTCTTTGGTAACACAATCCGAATCCATACACCCATTCCCGAAATGTCACATTTTTTGTTGCCATTTCTGAGATTCAAGTAAATTTTGCGCATATCTGCAGTGGACAATGTGCAATATTTATGTCTTGAAATTTAAAATCTCCACAGGACAATAAAAAAGAGAAGGCGTTAAAAAATGCATACCCTTTTAAATTTCTATAGAGTGTATAGAAAATTCATTGATTGGAAGAAAACTCAAACAACTTTTTCTAAATTTTCAAATTTATTTACTTATTGGTATCACTAAAGTTTCATGGTGGTTAGAGAAAGTAACCGTAAAAAGGATTTAAACAAATTTATTCTTTCCTTCTAGAGCTATTTATCACAAAATCTAAAGAAGAGTCTCAGAACTAGCAAATATAAATGGCTCCTATGCCTTTCACAAATTTAATATAATTGAAAAAATTGTATGAAAAGCGTTCTTATGCACTATTCAAAATTTATATTGAGAGTATGGAACATTCATTCCTTTTCTACCTTCCGCAATACATAACTCATTTTCTTGTCGTTTATATTTAATAAAAGAACTTCATGATTTAGAGCAAACAAATCATAATTCTTTTGACTATGAAAGACAATTTTTATATCACATGATATATTTCTGTTGAAAAATCCAATCAGGCTCTCGAAACCATTTAAGAAATTGATTGGCTGTGTTTGGTTGTCTGTGCCAGAGGATATTCTGATCTGATTGGCTGTTGTCTTCTAAAATTGGGGTGTGTAAATTGTTGACGAATTCCTTGCCGTTCGTAATCATTGTTATCATTGTGTATTTCCTAACTGGACCTTCGTAGTCTTCGTAAATATCTTCCCTGTTCGTTTCGTTGTACATTTATTCGCTTTCATATTAAAAATTTTACTACTTAAGAGATTTTTTTTTTTCGTGTTAAGTTTTCAAGTGAATAAGAAATGTTGAGGCCGATTTTTCGTCGAGTTTTAACAGGAAAACGAGCTCTCATCAGGTAAAATAAGTTTGAGAAATATACTAATTATAATTTGACAGTTAAAAAAATAGCAAATGATATAAATAATTTTGAACGTTGTTAAACCATTATTTTAAGTTTTGTTTGAGCTTTTGATTTTGTGACGTATATAAAACATTTTTAGACGCAGAATAAATTGCGTTTATTTCCTCATCGCTTCCTTTCTTTTTCTGATATAGTAAAATAGAAAATGATGTTATGATTACGCAGTATCATTTTTTTTTTACTTGCTTACATTTTCTTGTGTTTAATAAAATAACGTTCTCTTGTTTATGCTAATGTCTGTCTTACTATTTTTGTTATCTCGTATTACGACACCATAAGTATTGCATAATCACTGATGACATGTAATTTCACTTCGTCTTGTTTTTGATTAAATCTCGCCCATTATCTGCATTTTTTTCTCCCAACGTGCGATTTCTTTTCATGAAATAGTGAATAATCAACGTATGAAAACGATTGAAATATTTTACTTTAATATTCAAGAACTTCTTACTGAAGGTGATTTCTTAAAAGTATGTACATTTGAATAATATGGGAAGTATTTTTTACTTTTTCCTTCGTCTGCACTTAAGTTTTGAATTTGATATCTTAACTTGTACATGTAGACAAATTAAACGATATAAAAACTGAGAAATTCACAGAAAAAAAAATTGTCAATAAGGAAATAGTTTTTCCTCTTTCTTTCAAAAATAGAAATTGAATCAAATTGGGCATCACTTTATACAATTTATGTATACAGTCCAAAATTGGGAAAGCCATTATTAAAAAAAGTGTATTTCAGAGACTTGATGGTTCATAACATCACTTTTTTCAAAAGCAGAATTGTTGAAATTGTTCAACTTTGGAAGATTATTCAATCAAGAATACAATAGATTTTATAAAAGAAGTTTTATAATTATAATAGTTATAAAGAAGAAAATTGAAATGTATAAAAAATGAGAATCACAAAATTTCTCACTATCTCTGTTAATGCTTAGTTTGATAAACTTTAAACATTGCTTTTGATGTTTCATCACTTTCCCGTGGATTAAAACAAGTTTAATTTTCTTTCCACAACTGTTGCAATGTCAAAACTGAATTATTTTCTGCGAAACATATTTAGTTGCCGGTTTGTGCTGGATTAAGAAATTTCTCAAGTTGCCTTCATGGCGTTTCAACTAAGTTAAGGTCTAAGCTGCTCTCGGGTTATTTGAGAAATGAATTGTAGGTTTTGAATCCTCTTTTTACACATTTATAATATGACACGATCATGTTGAAGTATCAATGCTTCATTATTTTTGAAAAAATATTGTGAAAACCTTCATTTTGGAGTTGAGTACCATTTGTAGGTGTTTACATTTCCTTTGATCGTACTTTCTGATGTTTCAAATCTTGGAACAGTAAGCGATTCAAGTCGTCTTCAATTCTTATGCAATTTTATACTTACCACCACACAAGTCGTGCTCTCCAACCATTAGATGTTGGAGTCCAGGTGTGTAGTGGAACTGGAATGCACTGGAACGGCATTCTGGCACTGCTTTTTTTTTAAGAGAAATAAATAAGAGAAAATTGTAAAATGTTCTTAAAGCGGCGTAATTTTTGTCACCCAAGTTTAGAGTGTTCCTGCACTGTTTTTTTTTTGTTACTACACTACTGTTCGAGTCTCTTGAAGAAAAGTTTGGAAAGGGATTTTACAAAAATGGTTCAGCAAAAGTAGATTGCAGAATGTTTTAAAAAGTGTTTTCTCATTTTTGTTAAAAATGCTAATAGGCTGTCTTTTCCAGAAAATGCAAACAGTGGTTTTAAAGGCAGTGGACTGCTTCCCATTAATTGAGGAGGAAGTAGTAGAGCATACTGTAATATCTGAGACAGATGTTCAACTTGCCACAGTTGAGTCTATCGTCAGTTTGAATGAAAATTCAGAGCTAGGACCATCACATAGAGCTAATTTAAATCAAGAGTACTGGGAATTCGGGTATTGCTGATGGCATCACAGTTTGGCTCAAAAGATTTTAAATGAGCTATATTTGCAACTCTATCACTACCTGTTCCAACTGTACATAAACTAGCTATACAGAATTCAAGAGAAAAAAAGAAAACGAGCCTAAGCAAAGAATGGTGAAGTTTCAACTGAAGAAACAGTAATAAAATGACTATGAAAAGAATGAGATTCAAGAAAACAGTTTAAAAAATGTAAAGAGAGATCTAATAAAAAAACAGAAGGTTTTCTTTTATTCAGCAGGGGTCGATCCAGGATTTTTTTTTTTTTTTTTTATGGGCCCATTTTTGTAGAAAAATAAAAATATTTTTGTGAAAAAATGTATCATGTAAAACCTTCAATTTTAGCAGTCATATTTCTATATTTTACTTTTAATATTGAAAGTGTTTTATTGAACCAAATATATGCTGTAATTTGATATAATACTGAAAAAAAAATACTTGTATATATATTTTGTGCAATGCCTCATTCAAAAACTTTTAAAAAGTTGGATTAAAAAGGGGCCTCTTTTGTGAATTTGAGTTTTGTGAAGGTGCTGCAGGTTATTCCCCTTTTCTGGAAATCATGGCAATGACGAAACTGAAGAGTTGAATATTCTTAAAATTCTTCACAAGCCAACTTTTGATCGTAGAGGACATTATAATTTGATCAAATGAAGCGATTTTCTTTTAAAGTTGAAGCTGTATTGAGTATTTTTTATTCCTGTTTTGTAGTTATGACCATTTACCCCATGGAGTAAAGTGGTCATAAAAACATATCAAAAAGGTATCGTAAGATTATTTTACTCAATTTCCCCCTTAAAATTTAATGTATTGTGTTCTTTGATAATGCAATGTAAGATAACCAAAAAAAATAAAAGTATTTTAACAATTTTTTATATTTATAATGCACGTAAGTGAAAAAATTGTGGACTTTATGACCATTTTACCCCATCTGATCCTGTAGAGGTTGCCTGTTATTTCTAATTTAGGTACTTTTGTATTAGTTTGACAGTAGGAAAATGTGTGCCAAATATACCTACTTCTTAGTGGCAGCTGTCATGTTAACAGAAAAATGACATGTTTCAATATTTATATTTGGGAACACCTACTGTGGGTTAATGGAAAAGTACTGTGTAATTATTAATTGTATAATTTTATTTATACCAATATATTATTGTAATTAAAAATATATATTGTTATAAACAATATTTATGAAAGAAATTTAAGAACTAGAGCACTTAGGTTTTGCATTTTAATTTTTGTTAGGTTGTTGAATCCAATAAGCTAACAACAAAAAAACCTCTCATTTAATAATAAAAGAGAATCTGTGTGTTGGTCCTCTACAGGGCAGACTGCTAGACGTAGAGCTATGAGATTTGGCACAAGCATACTTTGAAGAGTGGGAATATGCACTTTGGGGGCCTTTTTTTAAAATTTTAATTAAAAATTAGGTAAAATTTTAGTGTTTTTTCTTTAATAACTTCCAGAAATATTGCAGCACAAAATTAATTTTTACACCACCAGAAAGTGCAAAAATTTACCTTTTAATGATATCAATCAAATTTCTATACAATGTTTTCTTGAATTTTAATAAATTTTTAAAAATATTTTTTGGCATAATTTACAACTCTACTTTTCATTGTTGTAATCTGAGATAGGACCCTAATACATTTTGCTTTCATATTTTATTTTCATCAAAATTTTTGTGAAATCTGTAAACCAAGCTCTCTGAAATATTGCTGTGCTTATATTAAAAAAAACATAAGCTGAAAGGTTATGGTTGTAATGTTTTTATTCTTTTTTCAACATGTTTTAATCCAGCTAACACACTGCTGGCCATAAAAGGTGCTGCATCATTTTAATGTTGAAATTAAATGCATATTTTACAAGAGGAATAAGAAAGTGAAAATAATGCCGACAACTTGGAATCAGGGAACACTGGACATGGTCAGTTATTTGACTCTATTAGGGGCATTTATATTAACGATGAACAGAATAGGTAGAAGGTCACTAATAGAACATGGGTTAAATATCTACCATAATCTGAAGTTTAAAATTATGTTAAGAGAACCTTGAATGTAAAATGATGCAAGATTGAATTGAAATCATTTTTCCGGTGAACAAGCTGGTCGATGAAGGCTGTTAGTAGTTAATAAAATTAACTATCCAGTGGTAATTAATTTTAAATGCATAAATAGTTATGCAGGAAGTTGATAATTTCTTTTTTTTATGCTGCAATTTTGTGTTTAATAATTATTGTTTACAAATGTGTTCATGGATGAATAATTTATAACGAATGCATATTTAAATTGAAAATTAGTGATTACAAATGTATCAAAGGAATAAACTAGTTTATTAATATTCATTCAAGTATATTTAGTTAGTGTCCAAAATACTCTTTTCCTTCATTAGTGGTAGGGTGACCTGGGGTAATTCCTCATCAAAAAATGCAAACATTCATTTTGTGAAAAAACTGTTCAAAGTAGAATTTTAATTTTTGGTGATAACTTATGAGATGAGTCCTATGCCGCCATCTTCTCTTTGAAAATTAAAATAGAATTTAAAACGTTTTATATTTTCAGTGATCAGGAATTACCCCTGCATCGGGATAATTCCTGATCACTTCTGGGGTAATTATTGATCATAGTTTTTTTTAATGAAGAAGCATTTTAAAAATAATTATACTACACTAATTAACTAATAATACATTAGATCATATAAATAAAGCAACAAAACATAGTTAAGCAGCTCATAAGATGATTTATTTGAAAAAAAGCAACAAAATTTAACACTTTAAGTTTTCCAAAAATCTTTGCAAAATTTTTTAACATTTATTTGCACTGTTTATTGCTGCATAATCAACAGTGAATGGTTCAGTTCCATTTAAGGAATATTTAGGACATAAAAAATATATTTGGCGTTTATTTTTTCAATTCTGGTGTGTTTGGGATCTTTTGAGAATAATGGGCTTTCTTGC
Organism: Araneus ventricosus; assembly: GCA_013235015.1. NCBI lineage: Eukaryota > Metazoa > Arthropoda > Arachnida > Araneae > Araneidae > Araneus > Araneus ventricosus. Next base: position 102,029 of record BGPR01000840.1, on the reverse strand, counting down.
CTTAGATTATGCTTATGCAAAATGAACTCGTCTAATCTTCAACAGGCATATCATCTTTGAAGCAACAATATTTTTGTAAGTGCACAGCTAATTCATATTTGTATCTTCTTTATTTTTAATTACAAAATCGGAAATGGTTATTTTAATTTATTTCTATTGCCCATCTTGCCACACTCTTTAGGCAAGCAGCCAAATCATTCTCATGTTCTGCCAGAATATAGGAAACAGCTCTTGCATGTTTTACTACTGTGATGGATTCTTTAATTTCATTAAGTAAGAGTGTAAAGTTGAGAACGGAATTTCAACAGCTATAGCAGCAACTCTCGCACTGAAACTCATTTTCAATCTTTGAAGCAGCTTCATTAATTTTGACTTCTAGAAACTTAATACCTTTTTTTAGGTTTATACCTAGTTTTTCACCATATTTATCAGGCTAATTTAATAAGCTTAAAAATTATCACTTAAAAAATTCTGCAAACATAGAATACAAGCAAGTTAAGACAACTTAGAAATGATGCAAATCGGAAATTTTTTTTTTTCTTACAGTTAAAAAAAAAGCATTGTGGCTGCAATTAAAATGTTTTATAGTGATTACAGTTAATAAATATGAACTGTCATTTAAAAGAACTAAAATTATATTTATTTGCTATCTGTTGATATTTATGACAAGAAATATCAACAATCGGGAATTACCCCAGTGATCAATAATTACCCCATCTATAGGGGGCAGCATTTAATATAGTTCAGTGTAATTAATTTCGATATTTACAGTAAATGTGAAACAACTAGTCAAAAGTTAACACTATTTTTAGATAAAATAAAAAGAAAGTAACACAAAATATTTATTATTAAGAGAGGGAGGACGATCTTTGTAAAAATGTGCATATTCAGGAATCCATCTTTGAAATGGCAAGTATAGTAAGCAGTTTAAAAGATGCTAAATTTGATAAACTAAACAGTAAATTATAATTTAGTAAGTAGTTATGGCCAGGAATCCTTGAACATTTTTCCTAAGTATATCTCAAATTTCATAAAAATTTCTTTTTTTGAAATAAAAATTAGGTGATCATTATGTACCCCAGAATCATAGTGATCGTGAATTACCCCGGATCACCCTACTTGAAATTGAATTATTTTTGTGTGATTAAATATATGGTGTGAAATTGAAATGACTTGTTAATTTTGTTGGGTGAAATTCAGATTTATTCTGTTCAATCTGTTATATTTGGAAGGTAGTTATTTCATGAGTTATATTTATTTAGGAACTATGCAGCTGCTGCTCAAGAAGCAATTAAGGAACCTGAGCAGGAAAAAAGTGAAAAGAAAACTGATAAAAATGTCAGAGTGAGTATTAAGTTATTCATTGAAAAAGATTTTCAGTTTTACAATAAGAAGATAGAAGAAATTAAAAGCCTGTTTTAAGAATGAGAGACAAAAAAAAAAAAGTATTTAACATTTAGAAAATAGGTTAATGGAACACTGAAACATCCTCTTACATTGGAAATCATAAAGAAACATTAAGGCACTTCCCCTTTTTTTCAAATAATCTTGTTTTCCCTTGGTAGTTATCTATCTATGCATCACATGCTGATCATTTCATTCCCTTCTCTTATAAATGAATAAGAAAAGAGAATGAAATGATCAGCCTAGTTTATTAGAACAGAGACAGATTAGTTCCATGGGGGAGTGCAATTTTAATTATTTACGAGTACAGCAGTTTTTCCAGCTTGTAAACAAAGGTAAAAATTCTGCTGGTACATTTTCTGCAGCACTAATTAAGAAAAGGTTAAAAAATGCTGTTGATTCAAGTCTTCCCATGCCTATACTATTACCAGTAACTACTTACACAGCTTCATGTACATTAGCATTGCAGAAACAAAGTGGAATTATTCATTCATATTTATGATGATGTTTTGATTTACTATCTTATAACCTTAATTTCCATGTAAGAATTTAAAGAATTTTTTTAAGTTGTAACTTCAATCTTTTAGTTTCAAAATTGTTAGCCTTCTGATTTGAATGAAGAAATTTTTTACTGATTTTTAATATAATAGAAATAAGTAAGAATATCGTCTTTTGTTTCATTTATGATATTTAAACTGGCATCTTCCTTATAAGAGTGTCGCCCAAAACAAATTATGAGGAGTTTTTCTTTCCCTTAGCTATTGTTTGTATTTTTATCTCTTGCTTCGCTGCCTTTGAAATTTCTGAAAAGAATATCTTTAAGTGATCACTTAAAGGAATAGGATTTTGTGAATTTTCTGCAGTTGTATAAAATTATTTGTTTTCATTGATTACAGGAAACAAGTTCCTTTGTGATGAGTATGTTCAAAGGCCAAGTGAAAACTGAGCAAATATTTCCTTATCCAGATGGTATTGCTTTTTTTATAGCAGTTTCATAGTTCTCTTAATTGTGTTTTTTAATCATTTGTCTGTTTTGAAGACTTTGAACAGAACATGAAAGTCATATGAAATCTTTAAAAAACTGGTCTATGTGTATTAATTTTTTACTTAAAAAATTTAATTTTAATTTTTTAGTACCAGTTTTGTAAAAGTCTACTTACTATAATTTTGCATGTAAAAGTTTTATCAAATGTCAATTTATTTGAGAGCTTTTATTTTTGGGCAGTAAAAGTCACTCTCAATTTTATGTCATCCATACGAGTTCAAAATAACTCATTGTAAATATTATGTTTAAAGTACTGCTAGCAGCACAATGCCTGGTTGTAACTTTTTTATCTTGTGTTTCACAAAGGTCTTTGTTCTCTAATTGTTAAATAAGAAGGGAATAGTTCTTATTATTAATCAACTGACCAAAAATGATTAAATTATTATCATTTATTATGTAAATATGTGAGAAAACTGTTTTTATAACAAAACTGTTATGTAACAAAAATAAATGCATTTATTTGTAGTGAATTTTAAGTTCTTTAATTTGTATTAGCACAGGTAATTTAAAAATTGAATAATTGAGATATTCAAGAAGAACTAAAAAAAAGGGGGTGCTGATATCCAAGATGGCGGCACGAGCTCCCTTCCAGGACCTGAGACTTTTAGTGTGTTCAACAGGAGCCCCTTCTTGAACATGTGTACCAGTTTTTAAAACCATATGATTTTTTTTTTTTTCATCCATAATTTTGTACCTTTGTTGACTGGACTCTCTGTGTAATAAGGTCCAAAAATAGTGTTTCTAAAACAATGAAATTTGCAATTTTTTTGTTAGAAAATTTTGTAAATTTTGAAAATAATATCTGTAACATTCTAGATTATCAGTAAAGTTATCTTACTTGAGTTTAGTTTTTTGGAAAATTTGAATAAAAATGAATTTTTGATGAGAGTTAAAATTTAAAAGCTTTACAGAGAAAATATTTCCAGATCGATCATAAAATATTCCCCTTGCATCTTGTTATTAAGCTTGATTACTTCAAAAATAGTTAGAAAGTTTATGGAACTACAGATGATGATAAATTCTGGAAAGTGTAAAAGCAAAATAATAGAAATATGCTTCCAAAATGAAGAAATTTTAATGAGCATAATTACATGGTTGTTCCCCCTCTTCATTGATTTTCCTTACATTTTATTGTTGGTGATCTTATTCATTCTTAGAAGAATAGTATTGATGTTTTCCATTTAATTGACAAGTTATCAATTCAAATTTCAAATATTTAGTCCATGATCATGTGATTTATTGGTTATTGAACTGAATTACTATTAGAAGTCCTTGGGATGTAGCATTGAAAATGCAGTGTACAAATAAATATTGAAAAATTGTTCCTACAAACTGTGTACTTAGGTTCCAAAATATAAACCTTGTTGGAGCAGCTTTGATATACGGTATCACTGAAGATAATCTTGTATTGGCAACTTTTGGTCCAACATTGTATCGTTAAGTCGCCAAACAAAATATCGCCAATTGGGTCCTGTATTGAAGATGTTGGAAAAAAGTCGCCAAAACAAAATCGCCAGTGATTCTGTATATCAAAGCTGTACCACCTTGTGCAATAAAAAGGAAACCTAAAACTGCAATGCTTTGACTTTATTTACCAATTAACTTGTATTTTGTTGTTAATAATTATTTGATGTGAAGATTTCATCTGTGATCAGCAGCAGTCTTTAATTTATTTACAAACATAAAGTAATAATCTAGAATCAAAATGTAATTTTCTGCTACCAATGATGCAATTCTTTGAAGTTTATGTGTGCAAAAAATAAACTTCAACTTAACTTTGAAATTATAACTAAATCTAATAATTTATTATTAACTAAGAAATTATAACTAATCTAAACTAAATTTACTTTGAAATTATAAATGGACATTACAATATTATGAAAGATTTTTTTTTTCTTGCTGCATTTGCAGAAACGCAGCATGATTACATGCAAATATTGTCTTTTAAAAGCCTATAGAAACTGGAAAATAATTTTATCAATCTAACTGTGACAAAATAAAATTCTTAATGTAGGTACTTGGATTTGTAGTATCTGGCAACGGATCTGAAATCTATTTTATATACCGATTGACTTTAGAGTATCTGGCAACAGTTTGGTAGATAAGTAGAACGAAGTGAGCGGCGAATAAAGATGGATGTTTACCTTCTAATTATGGAATTATTTTATTAATGATATTACATGCTCAAAAACACTACAGTGGTGACCTGTCGGACGTGATATTTTCGACTATAATGATGCACATTTGGACTGTTGTTCGTGAAGAATTCGTACGCATCTAAACGTTTCTGTTTCTGGATAAGCTTTCGTCTTCGGATTAATTCTTTTTGTGAATTCGTCGCGCTGTCAGTCTGCTCTCCTGAATTTAAAGGATTTCTTGCACAATGTCTGAGGTAGGTGCAGTTCAAATACCTGTCTACAATAGATCGGATCCTGCTCTCTGGTTTATTATGTGCGAAAGCATGTTTAAATTAGCTGTTCCAAAACCTATTACAGAATCTGTGACTAAATTTAACTATGTTGTTTCCTATTTACCTCCAGAGGTTGCGTCGCTTGTTCGCGATATTTTGATGAATCCTGATGCCACAAATCCTTATACTCATTTGAAAACGGAACTTATAAATAGGTCAAGTGAATCTTCAAAACAAGATTCGTCAGCTTCTATCGGGTGAAGAGTTAGGTACTAGAAAACCTTCTGAGTTGTTAAGAAATATGAAACGTCGTGCAGAAACTTTGAAGGTCCCAGAAACATTTATGTTAGAATTGTTTTTACAGCGTTTGCCAACATCAGTACAAACTATCTTAGCAGCTGTTACAGACCTAACATTAGATAAAGCAGCTGAAATTTCGGATAGGATTTTAGAAGTTGCACCTGTTCCTATGGAAATTCATGCTGTAAATAAGAACAATTCGAATTTCATAGAGGAAAAACTACTTTCCGAAATAGAAAAATTGAATGCACGAATTGATAAGATCGAGTTTTCTCGTAGTCGTTCTCCTTTTCGCAGAAACAGAAGTAACCAAAGATCGAGAGGGAATAGTCAAAATCGAAATTCGTCTGTTTGCTGGTATCATCGTCGTTTCTTAAAAAACTGCAAACCTGAAAAATGCGTCTCGCCTTGTAATTTTCAGGGAAACGAAAGCGGCGAAGAATAGACGCGACATATTCTTTGCCGCAGACATCACGTCGCCTGTTCATTCGAGACCGGATATCAAATATCTCCTTTCTGGTCGACACCGGTTCTGACGTGTCTTTAATCCCTGCTAATACCTATCAGAAAAGAAACTCTTCGCAACAAACCCTTTTCGCTGCAAATTCTTCTACTATTAACGTATATGGACAGAAAACATTATCCTTGAATTTCAATTTAAGAAGAGACTTTTTATGGACTTTTCTGATTGCCGACGTAAGTATACCTATTCTTGGAGCGGATTTCCTCCATTATTTTGGATTGGTCCCAGATCTTCGGAACAAATGCCTTAGAGATACAAAAACAAAATTGCAATCAGTAGGCCATTTAAAGTATGCTAATCTCCACTCGGTTCAAGTTTCTATTTCTAGGGATACGGTTTTTCATAAACTTTTAAAAGAATTTCCTTCTATTACAAAATTGCCTAATCCAAATCAACCTGTTAAGCATAATACTGTTCATCATATAGTAACAAAAGGTCCTCCTGTGGTGGCAAAACCCCGAAGGCTGGCTCCAGATCGTCTTAAAATCGCAAAATCAGAATTCCAAAATATGATGCATTTAGGACATTTACGACCTTCGAAAAGCAATTATGCTTCTCCACTCCACATGGTTCCCAAGAAAGGTACTTTAGATTGCAAGCCTGTTGGGGATTATAGAGCTTTAAATTCTCAAACAATAAAAGATAAATACCCCATTCCTTGTATCGCTAATTTTACTGCCGAATTACATGGATCAAAACTTTTCAGTCGAATCGATCTAATAAAAGCCTATCATCAAATTCCCATTCACCCAGAAGATATCCACAAAACGGCAATATGTACTCCTTTTGGTTTATTCGAAAGTACAAGAATGCAATTCGGACTGTGTAACGCATCTGCGACTTTTCAACGTTTTATAGATGAAGTTACTTGTGGTTTACCAGGAGTTTACTCTTTTGTCGATGACATTCTGATAGCATCTAAAAATCATGAGGATCATTACCAACATTTAAAAACCTTATTTGCAAGATTAGATGAATACGGCCTATGCATAAATGTTTCGAAATGCATATTTGGTGCATTGACAATAGACTTTTTGGGTTTCAATCTGTCAGAAAATGGAATTAAGCCTCTACCTGATAAAGTCAAATGTATACTAGACTTTCCTAAACCAGATACTTTAACTCAGTTGCGTAGATTTCTGGGCATGTTTAACTTTTATAGATGTTTCATACCTAAAGCTGCACATATACTTGCTCCATAGTACAGTTTTTGGAAGGGCATACTAACAAAAAGAAATCTTGTTCCAGTGTTCGCAAATCATTCGAACAACTCAAATGGAATGAAAACACAGAACAAGCTTTTCTTGCCGCTAAAAACGCGATTGCCGAAGCCACTCTTTTGAGACATCCTATTCCAGGAGCTCAATTGAGCCTATGGGTGGACGCCTCAGATGTTGCTATAGGAGGCACTTTATCTCAATTATCGCAAGGGAAATGGGAACCGATAGCCTTTTTCTCCATGAAACTGAACAAAAGTCAGCAGAAATGGTCAACTTATGACAGAAAACTATTCTCGATTTATTCGGCAATAAAAAAATTTTAACACATGTTAGAAGGCAGGGAATTCCAAATTTATACTGATCAAAAACCATTAATTTATGCCTTCAAGCAAAATCCAGATAAATGTTCACCTAGGCAATTACGTCATCTCGATTTCATATCCCAATACTCCATTGACATTCGGCATGTGCAAGGTTCTCAGAACATAGTTGCTGATGCACTTTCTAGAATCGAAGTTGATTCTATTACTAAATCTCCAATTCTAAATTTTAAAGAATTTGCAAGAGCACAGAAGGATGATTCAGATATTCAAAAATTCCTCCATAATGATGCATCCTCTCTACAATTAGAACTCAAACTCTGCCAGACTTCCAACTGCAATTTGCTTTGCGATACCTCAACTGGAGTTCCACGTCCTTTTGTTCCTACTTCCTTTCGAAAACTCATATTTGATCATCTACATAATCTTGCTCATCCTGGGATAGCAGCTTCAACCAAACTTATTAGTGCTAGATACGTTTGGCCAGGTATGAAACACCAAATAAAACAATGGGTCCGGTGTTGTAAATCATGTCAGAGATCGAAAATCCAGAGGCACACTAAAACGCCTCTAGGCACATTCTCTCTTCCCGATGCCCGATTCACACACATCCACATCGATATTGTAGGTCCCTTGCCACCCTCTGAAGGTCAAAATTATCTTCTCACGATAATTGACCGTTTCTCCAGATGGCCAGAAGCAATACCTATCCCAGATATGCGAGCAAAAACTATATGCCGTGCAATTTTCGATACATGGATCTCTCGCTTTGGATGCCCATCTGTAATAACTTCTGATCAAGGATCCCAGTTGCGTTCATCAATGTTTGTTGAATTTACTCGCATGCTGGGAACTCAAAAGATCAAAACAACTCCCTACCATCTGATTTCAAACGGAATTGTCGAACGTTTTCATTGACATTTAAAATCGGCAATTAAAGCTCATGAAAATGAGAAATGGTCAGAGTTAATTCCAATAATCCTTCTAGGCATCCGAACAGCCGTGAAAGAAGATTTGCAATCTTCTTGTTCAGAACTTGTGTACGGTACAACCCTACGTCTTCCTTGTGACATGATCGATGTATCAGACATTCCTTCTTGTGATATTGAATTCATAACTGATCTTCGTCATAGAATGCAACAGCTAAATCCTGTCGCAACATCCGCTCACTGCACCGATCGATTCTGCATCCATCCTTCACTGAAATCTTCATCTCATATCTTCTTAAGAGTAGATCGTGTGCAGCCGCCATTACGTCAACCTTATACTGGTCCTCATAAAATGTTGTGCAGAACAGATAAAACAATCACCGTTGACATTAATGGTCGAAAAACTACAGTTTCCCTGGACCATGTAAAACCGGCACATCTTCTCCCGGAAACTGTGTTATCTCCACCTCCAGTGATCAAAAACTTAAAAAGTACTGATGTTCATACATCCAAAAACGACGAACCTCCAACATATGTCACAAGATCAGGAAGACGTGTATATTTCCCAAAAAAACTGGCTACTTACATAACTTAATTTTTTTTTCTCTCTTGTCTTTTCATTTACGGTTGTGTATTTTTAAAGCATATGTTGTATTTTTGTATCGTTCCATTGTATTATCCTCTGTCACTGGGGGGATACTCTGTAGTGTCTGGCAACGGATCTGAAATCTATTTTATATACCGATTGACTTTAGAGTATCTGGCAACAGTTTGGTAGATAAGTAGAACGAAGTGAGCGGCGAATAAAGATGGATGTTTACCTTCTAATTATGGAATTATTTTATTAATGATATTACATGCTCAAAAACACTACAGATTATAATCAACTAAAATTTTTCTGAATAGGAATCAATCCCTTAACCGCTTAAGGACATAACCCGAGTTAATTTATCCTAAATGCCGTATGTTTCAAAATAAGTCTGTCCTTAAGCAGTTAATCGGTAGAGAATGTTGAATGGGATATGTATTTTTGTGATGAAATGTTTTATTTTCTAATCCGCGTAATATATTATGTCTTTACTGAACGTATTATAGAATCTTGCTTTCAGGACTGGAAGGTCATTGGTTTGATAATTGATTCTTCCAAGGAATTTTTGAGTATGAGGGATTGGTGTTTATTAAATCCATCAAGCTCAAACATCTGCTAGCTGTTGTGGTATGGAAGTTAGTAGAAAGATATTCTAACTTAAATCTTGTCCTTGTCATCTAACCATCACATTGTGAGATCAATCCAAAATAAACATTGTGCAGCTTAAAAACTGGATATTAATTTAACTAAACTATTCCAAACACCTCATAAATTGCTGTAAATTGTAAGTTAATATATGAACTTTTTTGTTATTCTTACAAATTTCATGACATTTTGAATTTATGAGATTTGCTTCTAGTTTTAAATTCAATTGATTTTATGGATTTGTGAAAAACTTTTGTTTAAACTTTTGCTTCTGTTAATTTTAATTATTTTTATCTTTAGTCCTCAGTCCTGACGAAAAGTCCACATTAGAAATGATGCTTGATCCACCTAAGAAGTTTTTTGAAGAAGTCAATGATCCAGACAAGAATGATGAAATCGCAAAAGTTGAGCCTCATTTAATCAAACAACTTGGAGAATTGGGAGCCTTCGGCTTACAAGTTCCAGAGGAATATGGAGGACTTGGAATGAACAACACTCAGTATGGAAGAATGGTAGAACTTGTAGGGAGACATGATCTTGGTGTGGGAATAACTCTAGGTGCCCACCAGTCGATTGGATTCAAGGGAATTCTTTTGTTTGGCAACAAAGAGCAAAAGCAGAAATATCTCCCAGTTGTAGCTACAGGGGAGAAATTAGCTGCCTATTGTCTTACAGAACCAGGTAGTGGTTCTGATGCTGGGGTAAGTTTTTGAAAATAAAGCTTGAAAAATTTATTTTACTGTTTCCTTATATCTGTTATCACGTATCCCATGGTGACTGGCCTACTCATAAGGGTATAATATCAACAAGGATCGCTAGGGTGAGAGGTATATCTGTTATGAAACCATAACATTATATTTATTTTAATTATGAAGTAATGAATAACCTGAAATATTCGTTTCATTTATTTTCTTAGGTTTTATTTGCTGATCCATGTAATTTCGCCTTTGGGTCAAAATTTTTCTTTTTAAAATTTTTTCCTTGTCCTATATGTGCTTATTTAATGTAAGAAATATGATAAATGTTTCTTATGGCAATGGTAAAAGTCGGGATTTTTTCAGGAAAGGATAACTTTTCAGGATTGCACTTATTATTATATTTCAATACAATTTACATTGACTAACCACGCTCTACATTATTCAGTTAGTTGTATTTACCAAAACTACTATTCTTATTGACTAAGCAAAGCAAGGTCCTGTTTTAACTTGAACATGCGGCATTTTGTCTGTAAAGTTGTTACACAGTCGCAAACAAACACGTTCAACTTCCTTTGAATTGTACTTGAATGTTCTTTGAAGCCATAAAAAATGGCATGTGTAAAATTTTTTATTTTTTTACTCTGTTTAAAGATGGTTGGCAATGGTTTCAATGCTTGGCAAGTGTGGTACCATTAAAACATTCGAGTCATTTTGGTAATGGTGAGACATGTGATTGTAATTTTGTTAATATTGATAAAAGCAAATATTTAATTGTAATTTTGTGAATACTGATAAAAGGGAGAGACTTTTCTAAATAAATTGCATTAAAAAATGTCTAAAGCTTTAAATGACTGTAAGAAAAAAACATTCTTGGGGGGTTTTAAGGTTATTTAAAATTTTATTCTATATTTTAAGTATTTATTGAAGTATACAAAGAAAATTATACATAATTACTTAAAAAAAATTACATTTTGTACTGAAAGCAAAGTTTCAAATTTAGCTTTCTTAAATTGAAACCATTTTTATAATTTGCGTACTTTTTCTTCACTTTCACAAAAGAATTAGTAGGAATTTCAAAACATTTCAAATTCCTATTAAAAGTAATTGATATTTGGACTATCGAAATAAAAGGTAGATATTCTGGTATTATTCTCTCAAGCTTATACCTATGTGGTAATTATACCACATAGGTATAAGCTTGAGTCTCTAGTCTCCACTTATGAGTCTCTGTCTCCTGAGAATAAAGTAGAAAGAAGGGATCTTTCTTGATAATGTAATTGTTTTATTCTTCTTTATATAATTGATTTTTTTAATATTTTTGTCTTAATACCTTAAAAAAGATACTGATATAGTTAATGATTTTGTTGTATAAGAGCTATTTAAACATCCAGTGCTTGTATTGTTTTAGATAACTTCTTTGTATTTTCAGTACTTTTTGACGAAATTTCATATATTTCTTTTATAAATAATCATCAGATTTAGTTGTGTTGTAATGAAATCTTGTAACGTAGGACTACTTTCCTCCCATTGGGGTCTCGGGAAAGAGTTTGATTCACACACTAAAATGCCTAAAAAACGTTGTATAGGAGATCCTCTATATCTCGGTAACTACATATGTTAAAAACATGATTAATGTCTTATTTTAGAGATAAAGGGTAACAACAAAAGTTACAAAAAACAAATTGAAAATCGGAATTGTAGTTCAGCGACTACTCAGTCGCAAAGGTTGGCAAAAATATGCATGAATTGGTGATGCGATCCTCTATATCTTGGTAACTTCGTATGTTAAAAACATTACTAGTGTCTTATTTTACAGATAAAGGGTAACAGAAGTTACAAAAAACAAATTGAAAATCGGAATTGTAATTCAGCGACTACTGACTTGCAAAGTTGGACAAAAATACACATGAATGGAGATGCGATCCTCTATATCTTGGTAACTGCACATGCTAAAAATATACAAATATACCTAATGTTTTATTTTAGAGATAAACGGTAACAACAGAAGTTACAAAAAAAAATTTATGAATATCGGAAAAGAGTCGTGTGAGTAAAGTAGTCCTGTGCCTTTAACATCAATGTCAATTTTTAAAATGATTTTAATTTAATTTCGATATTTTAACATTTCTTAATAACCTTTTATAGATATTTTGCTTTTTTAATTCACATTTAAATACAAGTAGTACCTCATAATGTCTATAATTTAATCAAAGCATTGACTCTTGTATTACAAAAGAAAAAACACCTCTTGATTATGTTTTGGGTTTTTATAATACTACTGCTGAATGCTAGTTAGTATAGCAGTAAGTTATGATGAACATCTTTGCTCATGGACTATGCATATATATTAGTGCACTCGCCTGTATGTGTACTCGAGTAAATGAATATATTTAAGTGGCAACCAATTATGTAATGCAACATGAGAATTTTGTATAGCAATTTTATTATACTTAAATGGTCTTTGTATAATTTAGATTGCAATTTTAGATTTATTAGAATCATTTTGATTGTTTACCAACTCTAAAAAAATACTGCTGTTGGAAAAGTAAATTATTCATTTGCTTTCAGTCCATTAAAACACGAGCTGTAAAGTCAGCTGATGGAAAATACTTTACAATGAATGGCAGTAAGATATGGATTAGCAATGGAGGAATTGCAGAGATTTTTACGGTTTTTGCAAAGGTATTTATTTTTATTTTCATTTTTTTTATTTATTGTTTAATTAAAAAATGAGTACTTAATTCATTTATTTTTATCTGTAAAATCTCATTCTATTGTCTTCATCTAATATAAAAGATCAAATTTTTGTTAGGTTCCAGTTGAGACTGAAAATGGTACAGTTGAAAAAATGGCTGCCTTTATTGTTGAAAAAGGATTTGGAGGTGTAAGCAGTGGACCTCCCGAGAAGAAAATGGGTATTAAAGCTTCTAACACGACAGAAGTCTTCTTTGATGACGTTCAAATACCTGCCGAAAACCTTATTGGTGAAGTAGGAGATGGATTTAAGGCAAGTGTTTAATTATGCAAATAATACTTCTATTCCTGCTTATAATAATTAATACCTTGAAATAGAAATAAGAATGTATATTTTAACTAATTTTACAAACAATGAAAAGTTTTCCTCTTATTTTCATTTTTTTTAAATTATTATTAAACATGGTAAAAATAGATCAAGAAATGGAAATTTATAGGATTTATTTCTTTTAGTTTTGGGTGGATTTTTAAGTTCTAAACAGATACATTTACACTTAAATATTTAAAAATATCAAATGTCATTGTTGCTTATATGATTTTTTAAATATTCAGTTTTTTGAAAGATTTTTTTTTTTTTCATGTAATGTAAAACTTTTAATGTCTTTTTACTTTGATCTTACCTTTAAATTTATACATGAATTCATATAAAATCCCGTGCCAATTATGAAACACGAGTAAGAAATAAAAGAGATGGGATTATTACTTTTAGAGTTTTATGGTTATTGCATTTTTCTGAAACATTTATTTAAATTAATGTTCAGCTAAAAATGACATAAAAATTTGCTCTCAATTAGCATCTGGGAGATGAATTTTATAAAAGTATTTTAAATCTATGTAATAAAATATTCTTTTAGCCTAAAATATGTAGGATAATAAAAATATTGGAATTATCATTTTCTTCCTTTAGATTGCCATGAATATTTTAAATAATGGACGATTTGGCATGGCTGCTTGTATGTCAGGAACAATGCGTGCTGCTATTGAAAAGGCTGCAGATCATGCTGCTAATAGGAATCAGTTTGGAAATAAAATATGTACTTATGGCACAATTCAAGAAAAACTTTTCAGAATGTGCATGCTGCAATATGTAACTGAGGTATGTTTTATGCAAGCAAATAAAATAATATATAATATGAAAAATATAGAATTTTTAAATGTGTTTTCCTTTAATTAATTAAACTCTAATTGTATGCATATTTTTTTAGTCTATGGCATACATGGTATCAGGAAATATGGATCGTGGATATGTGGATTTCCAGCTTGAAGCAGCTATAAGCAAAGTCTATGCATCTGAGGCTGCATGGTATGTTGTTGATGAAGCCATTCAAATATTGGGTGGTATGGGATTCATGAGGTCAGCTGGACTGGAGAGGGTGTTGCGAGACCTGAGAATTTTCAGAATATTTGAAGGCACTAATGACATTTTGCGTCTCTTTGTTGCTTTAACAGGTAAGAATTTTTTTGCATAAATAAATAAGATATATTTGTTGCTATTTCCTACAATTTATTGTATTCAGTATTATACAGGGTATCTACTTTTATCGTGGCCCAGTAGCTAATTTCTAAATCATTAGAGATTGGCGTATAGTTCTGATTGGAAAAATGCTTTAAATGATGGGAAGAATTATAATATATGATTTTTGGGTGATTGAATGTATTCCTGAAAAAGTTAAGAAATCTAACTTTTTATACAGTCCCTGGTCCTATCAATCATATTTAATAAAATATTCTTAACATTTTAAACAAAAAAATTTCACTCTTCTGCAGCTAAAATTGAGCGAGTTATGGAACTTTAAATTTCACGATTTTTAACCAATCACCGGCCTTGTTTATCAAGTGCTGCACATTGAATAGTGGATCGTCTTTCAGATGGCTATTGAAATGGTGTAAAGTGCTCTAAGTCAGCGATATTCAAAGTTCCATAACTTGGTCAGCTTTAGTCGAAGAAGAGTGGGACCTTTTTTTTTTGTTTAAAATGTTAAGAGTGTCAAGAATGTTTTACTAAATAAGATTGATAGGACCGGGGGACTGTATAAAAAGTTAGATTTTGTAACTTTTCAGGAATATATTTAATCACTCAAGAAACATAATTCTTCCCGTCATTTAAAGCATTTTTCCAATTGGAAATGCCTAACTCTAATAGTTTAGAAATTAGCTATTGGGCCACGATAAGAGTAGACACCCTGTATATTAGATAAATATTCATCATCTGTGACAGATTTTGATAATAAAAGGCATTGTGAATAAAACAAGACCCATCTTTTATGGCTAACAGATGATGAATGTAATCAGAATTAACCTTTTTCCTATGATGATATGCATTACCTTGAATGCATATGAAATTTGGTGCAAGTTAAATGTACCAACTTCTGTGTTGAACTTTATATCAGACTATTTTTTGATATTAAAGTGTTCATTTCTAGTAGTTCAGTATATAGATTCAGAAAATATGAATCTAACAAATAAAAAAATTATTTCAGCTCTTTTTAATTAGATTTATGTTATCTAAATTGTGTGATGTTGAATTTGTAATGAAGTTTAAAATGACTAAATTCTTTGCTGATAGATACAATTCTAACAATAATCATGTTTTATCATCAAAAAGTAAAATAAATTGCATTTATGTTATTAATTATATATACTTTTTATTTGGATGTTACTTTTTCTACTTTCTCGTATGCAAAGAGAAAGTATTGTTATCGTCAAAAAATTTGAACTCGAGATTTTGATGAATCTCCACACTTTAGACCTCCCGAGTCCAAAAAACACAATTTTGTAATTATGTGTGTCTGTGAACATGATAACTCAAAAACTATTAAAGCTACATGGATGAAATTTGTTATGTGGTCTTTACACATAATTTGTAGGTTTATATCAAATTTTGTACAAAATCCGTCCATGGGAAGTTTGTCTGTTCATGTTAATGTGAACGTGATAACTCACAAACTTAATAGCTAGGTGAATAAAATTTTTTACACATTTTTCTCATCAGGAATGTAGGTTTGTATCAAATTTTGGACCAAATCCGTCAAAGAGTTGACTGTCTGTCTGTATAATTGCATACTTTTGAATACAATAACTTCTTTAAAAAATTACTTTGATAAATGAAATTTGGTATGTGGCCTTCTTACCTTAATGGTAGATTTGTGTCTAATTTTTGTGTCAAACGGTTTAAAAAAAGGCGTTCAAATTGCAAATTTCGGTTTCTTTATCTTGCTCCCACAGTATTGGTAATCCCGTCCAGCTTCTAATTCCACTTCCGCATTGGACGACCTTTGGAAATCGTGGTATGACATTTCGCTTATTTTCTTTTCCCCCGCTGCATTTGGGGTTCTTGTTCATTTTACTGCCTTTTTAGCTTTTTTTTTTTTTTCCCTCTACGTGTCTTAGGAGTATACAAGAAAGTTTAGGGGAGACCACTCCCGCTGGTTTCATTCAGCTTCTCCTGTATATGATCCCAGGTATTTTATTTTCAATATACCAATGTATTCTTTGCAGGATTACAACATGCTGGAAGCCATCTCAAGGAACTCCAGAAGGCTTTCAAGAATCCCACTGCAAATTTGGGATTGATACTGGAAGAAGGTTCTAGAAGAGCCAAGCGAGTTATAGGTCTGAGTAGCCCACCTTCCCTTTCTGACCATATTCACCCGAAATTTTCTGATTCAGGTGCACTAGTAAGTTCCAATATTGAAAAGAGTCTAGTCATTAATGTCAATGTTTTGATGAATTTTATAATTCTGTAAGAATAATGTGCATATTTCTAAACAATTCTACTGTTTTAGTTGTCTAAATGTATTGAAGCCTTTGGAGTTTCTGTTGAAGAGGTTCTTATTAAACATGGAAAGAATATCATTAGTAAGTTTTATTTTGCTAAATCATTATTAATCTTTGAAATATTTCTGTTCAGAGCTGATTATTATATACTTTAGGAATATTGTATTAATGCAACTTTTTTTTTTATCATTGAAAGTTGCATTTTATATATATATATATATATATATATATATATATATATATATATATATATATATAATTGGACATAATTATCCTTTTAACTAAATACTATCTCATGAATATCATTGATCATCAGATTCACTATTGATACTTATGTGCATGTAGTGTGTCATTTAAAATTGAACCAACTGTGGATTCATTGCACAGCAAGCTACTTAGTATAATAATTAATTATGGGAAAGTTTAACATTAATTTTTATTTATTTATTTTGTAATGCTTTGTAAAATATCTTAAAATCTCATTTTGTACTCGGCTCCTTATAACTTAACTGTCATTTGGTTTTGTTTTTTTAAATTGCAAACAAAAATGTCTTCTTTTATCTTATTTCTGCCTGCTTTCTGTAGATATAGATCAGACTCATCAAGTAGATTTTGGCTAATGGGCTGTGTTAACACTAATCTTCATTTGTAATTAAGACAATCATTGTGAATTACCCTGTGTTTAATATTGAAACATCTGTATTGATGAGATAGGATTCATATTTTTTTATTTTCACTGTTGTTTGAACTTAAATTAATTGTACAAGTAAGATATTTTATTTCATACTTTTAGCAATGTGTACTAGAAATTTTAATTTCCTTCATCTATGCTGATATTTAACCTTATCAAGCTATGTAAAATAAGAGCTAAACAAGAATTATTTACACCAAAATTGAGCTGAGAAAAACTGTTGGATGTGTATTAAACCGAATTTATTTTCTTTTCCCTACAGATGAACAATTTCTTCTTAATAGGCTGGCCAATGCTGCCATTGACATTTACGCCATGACATCTATTCTGTCGCGTGCAACTTTCTCATTGAATAAGAATGTTCCCTCTGCAGACTACGAAGAAAAACTAGTGAATGTTTATTGTAGTGAGGTAAGAATCTTGGTTTTGTAATAAACTAAATGTTTAAAAATTTCTAATTTATATTGTTCACTCCACAGCTGGCAAAGAAAATGGGACATGGAAACGAAAAATAAATTGTACAATGTTAAACTTCTATTAGCACAATGAACTCATCTCTAAGTTGTGAATATTACATTATACTTACAAGATTCCATATAGGTCATTCTCGCCTTGTGCACAGACACTTGCTTTTCGCAGAGCCGGCACCAACCTGCAATCATTGTGGTGATTTACTGACAGTCTGTGCCACATTAATTGACTGACCTGTTTTGGGTGGACTTCGGTTGTGCCGCTGCTCGATTTACCTTTTTTACTTGGGGAGAAATCTCATTTTGACTTATTTACATATTTGAAAGATATGAAAGCTTTCAACTGATATTTAATATCTTCCCATTGATTTTTCCTTTTATTTTTCTTATTTTATGATTGAAAACAGACTATTCAATGTGGAGAATTTACTGACCAGCTGATCAGCAACGAATTCAGAGACTACCACTTTGGACTATTGTACACCTGAGAGGGGTGTCAGGCAATGACTCATATGAGTGCATTTCCGGAGTTCTTTGTTAGATCGCGCTCAGTCACTCTTCCATTCTTCACTTTTCCTCTATTTTGATGAAAATAGCTCCATCCTGCGAAAAAGCGTGCAGGGTCTCTGAATCCGTTGCTAAACAATAGCTTTATTTTTCTCAAAATTCAGCTTTAGTGTTTTAAATTTGCACTGGTCTCTAAAAATACACACTTTATCTCCTTATATTGATTTGCTCCATTTTCTTTTTTATATATTTTTAACTTTGGCTCTCGATCACAAATTATTTTTTAAATGAATGTTTTGGCATAGTATATCCTAAAAGAGGAACTTGTACCATGCAAATTCCAAATTCCATTCGCTTATAAAAAGAGTGCCACAATGTAAAATTTTCTATTTCTTTGTTAGGAA
This sequence comes from Araneus ventricosus, assembly GCA_013235015.1. NCBI lineage: Eukaryota > Metazoa > Arthropoda > Arachnida > Araneae > Araneidae > Araneus > Araneus ventricosus. The sequence continues at coordinate 83,343 of BGPR01000840.1, read as the reverse complement.
GAATTCAAATCAAGTATATTTCTACAAGACATAATGTAATAATTTCAGTTTCCATTTACTGCTTGAGAGAGGGGGTCTTGCACTGTCTGACACCTTATCTTATGTGAAATAGGCCTAAATAGTTAAACTTCAAAAACTCCTCCTGTGAAATTCTAGTTTTTATATTGTGGTAGTCTTTTCTCAAGCAAGTGATATGGGAGAAGTATAATTTCACCTGATTGTTTTTTATTTTGTTTTATGAGTATATACATTAAGTGTGTTCAATGATTTGTTTCAATAGGCATATGAACGAGTTTTCCAACATCTGGGTGTGCTTAAATCTGGAAGCAAGGTGAAGAATTTTGAATTCATGAAAGCTGTTGCTTTGGATGTTACTAACACTGGTGGCCCATTACAGATCAACCCTCTGGGAATATAATAATCATCCAGTGACAAATTAAAAATGCCATTCAAAGTTTTGTATAAAGAAAAGTGTCCGATACTCCTGCTTGACTCTGGAAAATTTGTAAAATCAGTTGAATGATGAAATTTATTTATATTTACACAATTCAGATGTCATCTGCTAAGAAAGTGTCTACCACTTTTTAAATTATATATTATGAGCAAAAGATTTATTAAAGAGTTTTATCTTTTGATATAAATGGTAAATTTGTCTCCTTAATTTTAAAAAGAAATTTTTGATTCAAAATTACTGCTGAATTTCTAACATATTTTTAAAAATTTGGGATGTTCATGTAATTTTCCTGAAAAAAAATCATATCAATGTCTACTTCATTTGATTGCTAATAATTTTTGATTGAATCATCAGTTCATACTTTTGTCTTTGTATCAAAAGAATTAAGTGGAATTAAGAAATGTTCTCATTTCTTTTAATATATAAGTGCACTTAACTGAAGTATTTATTATTAATAAATGGCAAAATTATCATTTGTGACATGGTATCAGGCAAGTTTTACTTACATATTTAATCCAGTATTACAGTAAAAGCTTAACTAACCGGCATTCTCGGGAAATGCCGATTTCCGTATACCTGAAAAGACCAGATAGTTGAGTGTGACGGGAAAATTGGGGGGGGGGGTAGCCCTTTTTTTTTATTTTTTCAGACAAATAATTTGTTTTTGTCATTTTGAAATGTGTATTAAATATAATTTTTAAGAATACTTATGTATCTTCTATAGCATTGTATTTGCAAAACATATAAAGATTTTAATTTAACATTGATACTTGAAAAAAAAGGTATGATCTGTAGGCGAATGTTTACCGTAAATATATAGAATGTAAAAATATAAACATATAAAAATAGCAGACGAAAACTGAAAACTATTCTACTCAGCAAGCATAATAAAACTCTTTTAAATGATCATAAATAAATCCCAGATTGAATATCAAAACTAATTATCTTTTTAGAAATCGCAATATGCGCGCCTCCAATTCTCCCGCACATATTATATAATCGGAATCAACATCTGCCAGTATTCGGAGAGTAAATAAATAAAGGGTAAAAAAGAGACTTAACAATCTGGAGTAACCCCCAAGAGCTTTTTTTTTTTTTTACTGATTCTGTCCCTTTACCTTTTTTTTTTTGGATGTCAATTTCGTTTTTAGGTCTCGTTTTTCAGCAAAAGGTGAGTGCCTTTTATTATTATTTTTTTTGGTTCTCACTTTTGCTTTTGATCTTAGCGGCTCTCCCCCCCCATAAAACAAGTCTGTGTACGTCACAGTACTGTGTATTGCTTTTTCCCTCTATACACCTCCGTGCGGAGCAGAAGTTGCATTCCAGAATTAAATTTCCGCGTGAATGAAACAGCATGGGTGCGCAGATGTAAAATTTTTAGAGAAGCTCATTTTCTAATTTTTCCAGTTAGTTGAGCTTTCCGGATACTTGAATGCTGGATAATCGAGACTTCACTGTATATATAAAAATAGAGATTGACAAAGTATTTTTCAAGAAAAAAAATGTAAATAATTTAAGACTTTAGTCATTTTTTATATTTGATCATTTTATGATTATTTTTTAAGTAAGTCAGAATTAATAAGTTTTGTAAATAGTATTTTCATATCAATTTTTATTTTATTACATTTCTTTGTTCGTATACACCATAAAAAACATAATTCCTATTGCTTCTTGTCTTAAAAAGGAAACGGAATTCATCTGTAGTTACATTATTTACAATAGATTAAATATGCTTTTATATTTTATTCATAAAATGTGATACTGTCACTGCTTATTGGATGCTTAAAGCATGTCTTGTACAGATTTACAAAATTGTTCATTTTTCCCCCCTCCTCCTTCAAAGAAAAATAAAACTTTTTGGAATTTTGCTTACATTTGATTTCAACAATTAACCTATTTATCATAAAATAATGAAGTGTGAAAGAATTTTAGGTGGAAATCTCATGCTTTTGAAATAAGAAGATAATTTCTTAAATATTTGTTTCGTAGTTTATTAAAATTATGACTAAATTTATAATTTTTAATCATGTATTAATGCTGTCAATAGAATGGGTGTGATATGTAATAAAGAGTACTTTTCAAAAAGGAATCTTTATCATGTGCTTTGACCTTTTGAGTGCACAGTTTATGATTTTTTTGGTGGTATCATTCTTGCTGTATCATACTGGCAAGTCACAGGGTGTCTACCCACCTATTAAAGTCAGGAACTTTGCATTTTTCTGGTGAAAACCTGGAAAAAATTTTTAAGTAAAGAAATATAATTTGAAAAGATTTATTTTCCTTTTTTTCTCTTTAAAAAATTGTGTATAAATTCCCCTGAATTTTTTTTTTTTTTTTTTACAACTTGAGACTGCTAGAAGAAAGCATGTTTCTTTCTTTAAACCAGTTATCCATACCACCTTTTGTTCACTATAACACATTCCAGTCTTCCTAGAGCCTGACAAAACCCCTCTGTCAGAATCTACATTGCTCTCTCCTTTTCTCCCTGAAGCAGCAACAATGACAGCTGGGGGGAAGAAACGACAGCTGAAAGTGAGAAGCTGTTTCTGAAATTTTTAGATGAAGGAAGTTCTTCTAAGGGAACTGTTAGTAGTTTTAAAAAAGCAATCAAGTACTTCCTTAATGACCAAGTAATTAAAGCTGAAACGTGTCTTTGTGCTGTAAAACTTATTCAATAAAAAATTATTTCATTAAAGTTAAATTTACCATTTTTTTCAGTCTATTATTGTATTGAAATCTTAACCAACACTTTGTGACTTGTTTCTTTTAAATAAAAGATATCTATTTTTGTTAAAATACTTTACTTTCTTTAACTTCAGTTTTTTTTTTTTTTTTATAAATCGGTTATGGCTTAGGTTATAATGTTTGTATGTATAAGCCATATTATTTTCACATTTATAAATTTTTCAAGAACCAACTTGAACAAAAAATACATTTTCATAGTGTTATTTTAAATTATTTGTTTGGAATCGAAATTGAATTTTCTTACGATTGCATTTTCTTATGACTCTTAATAATGTAAAACATATTTAATTTTACTCTGATATACCTTTATCTGAAAAAAAGATAAAGATTGAAAAAACTTTTTTTTTTTTTTCTCTAAAAAGTTTAGAATCCTGGCTAGTGTATGGGTCATAGTTTGGGATCGAAGTATTAGGTCCCAACTAATAACCCTTGTGTACATAAAATGGCTTTTGAGTGATTCGACCAACCATTAACCCTTTAAAAGGATGGCCACACGTGTAACGCTATGAGAAGGTGATGCACCTGCGTAACAGTCATCCTCAAAGGGTTTTAAAAAAAAGATACCTAGAAATTTTTTGCTTTTGGTATGGGAAAAGCCAGGGAAGTTTGAAATTTTCTTTGAGTAGACACCCTGATATCAACAAGCCATATCTTAGTTATAACAAAAATGTGCTGAATGTTAGTGCATATTAAATATGAAGAAATTCAAAAAAGAATGCCTCAAATAAAATGTTAAACTATGCACTCCATACAGTAGTGCAAATTTATACCCTTGAGTAAGATATTGGAACTGATATTTGTGTTTTCAGATACTTAGATCCTTTTTTTATGTTATAATCAGTTCTAAGAGCATCCCAGTTTTATCATGAACTAGAAAATCACCCGTCATGGTTTTGACAGGTGCAAATTGCCTCTTCATTCGAGAGATTTCCCTTCAAATTTGACGTGTTTAAATAGATATATATACGAGAGAAATGTTTAACATTGATTGAAAACAAATAAAATAAACATATGTTTTATGACAGGAAATTTTTTTTTTTTCATTTACATACTATTTAAATAATTCTTTATTCAAAAAACCTCTTGGTAAACAACATTCCGTGTGAAGTATTTTTCGTTGTTTAATAATTTTCCTTGTACTTCAGATGTCTTTGTGTAAATTTTAACGTGATTGGGAATCCTAGACCTTGAAAGTGCAACATAGAGCTGTCCATGTGAAAAGACAGGCTCATCGAGGTAAATTCCAACATGATCAAAAGTTTGCCCCTGCGATTTTGTTGATAGTCATCATGTAAGCTGGAATTAATGGGAACTGGTTGCGGTTGAGAACGAATGGTAGATTCACGTCACTGGTGGCTACGTTAATTCTTGGCAAGAAAACATCGCCACGATTGCATTCAGATACAATTTGGCATCCAAATTATATCTCGCACATGATATACCACTGACGTAATTTACCACTTTCTATTAAAAAACGGAAATTAATTTGAAATATAGGATTAATATAATTTAAAATTTCTCGGGAACTATTGATCATAGTGAGAAATTTTATATTGATTGATAGAAAATTTTATTTCACTATTTTAGAGCTATTAAATTTGATATTAGAATGACAATTACTCTTTTAAATTTAAAAATTACTGAAATTTAGGTTCTCTAACAATGAAATAATGCTGTTTAACGTCTTGCAGTGCTATGACACGAGTTTTATTGTTGGTGACGTCAGAGCGTTACCGGAGGATCTGGGCTATTATATTAGTAATATTTAGGATAAACATAATTTGAAAATCTAGTCGGGTGAGAATCGCACTGAAAGTGACATTCTTAAACTCCATACGAATCCAAAAATTATAACTACATTAAGATCAGATTAAATGCAAACTAGTTCCACATACACATTTGACTTTTGTTAAAAAAAAAATCTGGAATGGAAAAAACTGATATTAGAATATATAACCAATTAAACCATGCCATAAATGGAAAAAATATATATTGCCAGTTATTTCATGCCATCTTATTTATGATAAGCGAAAATAAAATGCATAGCAATTTTGTTCAGAAGCATTTGAATCGCAAATCCCGAGTTCTATGTAAATCTTTTGAACTGGTTGGTCTAATAAAAGAAATAATACTTTGTAGTTGTTTAATCTGCGAGACACAGTTAGCTTCTGGAGAACAAATTGCAAGTCTTCAAAATGGTTCTAAAAATTTTGAAAGATACTTCATTAAATTTTGAATTCTTAAAATTCATAATTATATTTTCTATTAACGCAGGCTTCAATTTAGGGGGTTTAAAAGGTGAGCTTATGCATTACTGATTATCAGTCCTGGCGATTGGGTGGTAAAAATTCATACACTTGAGAGTATCCCAGAATATGGGGGTAAGCAACAAAATTTAGTTACAAATTTAGCTATCTTTCTCCGACTCTGTTGTTTCTTTATAATTCCTAGTTTTAGGCAGTAAAATGAAATAAAAATTTAATTTGTTCCTTAAAAAGTGGGAGGCAACCCCCCTTCCCCAAGTTGCCGCCACTGCTGATTATCTCTCCAAGTGGGTAAAATTGCATTCTTCATGGTCAGATTCTAGCAACACGTATTACTTCCTACATTTCCTTAAAAATTCTTTGGATTACAAATATTCAGTAATATGCCAGAAAGTATGGTTTATCCAAATGGAATAATTTATAAATTTGCTGTCAATCTCTTTAATATTCAGCATAAGAGATGAAAATAATTTCAGAATGAAGAAAGTTAAAATAAAAGTCTATCTAGTTATAAAAAATTATTTATTTAAATTTAGAATTAAAATGACTATAAAGTAAAAAAAAAAAAAGTATATAATGTTTTAAACATCTATAAATTAATATTCATTGATATATTGCTAATAATATCAGTGTCAACTTTTATTACTTTTCATCAATAAAGCATGGAATAATTCAAACCTGCTTATCAAATTTCCATTGACATAGCATGTTTTAGGCTTATTTAAATGTTATTATAAAGCATTTTGCAAATAATTTGATGGTGCATATTTTGTTCTAATAAGATTCAATAATATCTTAATTGGTGATAATATTTATCATTAGTTAATATTTGTAGAAATCCAAGTGCTGAACATGAATCTTGACTTGAATATATTATATGAAGTACACAAAGCAAAACCTGTAAGTCACTTTTTATTACATTACTCTACAACATCAAAATAAAAGTATATATTTTACAAATTATATTTCTTAAAATACAATACAGTCCATAAGTATTTTCAGCTGGTTTCTTTCTCGTCCAGTTCATCCAAGAAATTTTCTTGTTTCACTGCCAAAATGGAATAAAGATCTAAAAGTTTGTAGTTAAGAATGTATATAGACATATGCCTACTACATTTAATTTAAATAAAATTATGTGCCAATAACTGATAAATAACACTACATGTTAGAAAACAAGACTTAATGAAACTAGAATAATAATATTAGCAAATAAATTATTTGAAAAAAAAAATCCTTTTTTCATTACAGGTTTGTAATAATTTATATAATTGAATACCAAAAAAGAATATTTGAATCCCTATAAAATAAAAATCAGTTAAATTCTTGGTAAAAATGAATTATTTTTAATATTTATGATACACCCCTTTAAGACCGGGTACATTTTTGTAACCAGTCAATTGAAAGTTGACTATTACTCAAAAATGGACGGTGTCTGCCATCTGATGAGAAAAATAGATGTGTTGATATTCTGGAAACGAGCAATCAATCCTTACTGCATATAACTAAGCAGGGCCGGCCTTAGATGTGGGGCTCTATTGGAATAATTTTAGTTAGCTATGTCTCCCGATCCCAAAGTTTGTAAAACCATAACAGTATATATATTTTTTAAAAAAAGAGAGATTCGAACCTCTAGTGTGAAACATCGTCCATAGCATGATACTGTTTTAGGCTTGATTCGACTGTCCTTATATTATTTATCAAAATTTATACAATTATAGCAAAGATAATGTACACATACACACAAAATATTTTTAATATCATCACAACAAGCATGCAGTAATTAAAAGAATAAAAAAATACTTTCATAATATATATCAATATATTACGAAAAATTAATTAAAGTTAAAAGATTGTATGCATGAAAATAAAATTGGCACCACACAAAAAAGTTTTTTCCCCCAAGTGGTGTAAGAAAGGTTTTTGTGCGATAATATATTTTACAAATGATAATCAATGACTGATTAATCAGTTTTCCCCTCTGATTTATGAAATATCCAGATATAGGATGCCTTTATCATATACAAAATCTAGAAAGCACAATATGATAATGCAGTGTTCCATTGCAAGAAATGCAAAATGTCCCCTTTCCTTTTTATTAAAATAGCATTTCATAAATTGAAAATCAACTTTGTAACATATACAATTACAGTATGATGCATGAAAAAAAAAAATCAAAAATATCCACTTTTCAGAAGAAAAAAAAATTCTTCCAGAAATACAATCTGTAACAAAACAGTTAATAGCTGAATATCTTAGAAAGAGAGAAACAGTTCTTTTCTTCATAGATGCATATTAATACCATTTAACTAGTAAATAAATACTAAATGTCATGGATTTTTTTTTTATTTCGAGCAAGAGACAAAAATGTGTTACAGCTTGCCTATGCCAATCTTTTTTTTTACTAACTAGAAGTTTTTCTATTAAAGCTTATACCGAGATGTAATGTTTTGGTTTCAGAAAGGAGAAGAAACTAAAAAACTGCCCACATGTATAAGACTTTTCAGATATTTATACTTCCAATCAGAGGAAATTTTTGAAACATAATAATAAACAAATGAGATAGTAATAACAAACAGAACTGCAAATAGCCATAACAGACTGTTAAACTTCATGGAATTTATATCTCGAGCATGAGGCAAAAAAGTGTCAAAGCTTGCCTACATCAATATTTTTTACTAAGGGACGCAAATTCATTTTTAGAAAACTAAATGTAATAGATTGAATAACTCGTATTTTTTTTATAATTAAGTGAAAAATGTTTTACAGAAAAGGATTTAGAATGATTTACTTTCAACAGTCTTGCTGCAAAAGGTGTTCTTCACAAATGCCACTAGGGTCATCACAACCGCTGGTGCCAGAGGGGAGACTGGGAGGCCAGTGTCCCCTCCCCCCAGTCGGGGAAAGTTTTTGTACGGGGTATTGAAATGTAGTTGATAAATAAGAATCTGGAGAAAATTTTAGACCAATTTCATTACACTGGTCCCCCATACGGCAGGCCCCCCCCCCCCCCGTTGGACAAATCGCCCCACCCCGTCAGGCAAACTCTAACGACATTCCTGCTCGTAGTCTCCCAAGAGTTATTTTATTATGTATCAAAAATTCCTTGCAAGTAAAAGTGACAGAGGGGTAGCCACTTCAAGGAGTTTTATTGCATATAATATTTTATATCTGATGTTCAGACAACATACAATAGTTGTTAAAACTTATGAATGCTAAAGAACAGCTGAAAGGGTAGGCATCAATCAATTAATGAGGTTTCAAACTGCTGCATCAAAGCTTGAATAATTAAATGATTTCTCTACTATTATTTTTTATGCATTTACTGAGTCTATTTTATGGTTGACACAACAGTCTTCGTAAGCTCAATTACTAGCTAAAAAATTACTGACAAGCATATTGACCATTCTCATATATGGAAACCCTTTGCACTTTTGTACATGTGCCAGGCAGAGTTCATTTCTCCAAAATAGGGGTGAAGTGAAAGGGAAGATGCTTACATTTTACTTAGCAGTACATGGATATTTATTAATTATTTTATTGATTTGCATGAAAGACTAACTAAAAAAATATGTCTAATCAGGCAAAGATCAGGACAAAATATTCATTATTAGAAATGGTAATGAGCGCTGCAGACCAGTTGGGTTCTCTTACTCCACTAAGCATTTGGTTCAGAGGTGACTGTAGCAACATTTTATAAATTTGATAGAATTCTGAATAATTCAGACTGTTGATGTGATTGATACACATATCTACTAATTTACTCAGACAAAAAGTTTGACAAACTCCATTAAATTTGATACAATCTAAAAGTTTTAAATTTTTACAATATCTTAATGATATATTTCTCCTGAAACAAAATTTGAGATAGATAGTAAATCTCTGCACAAATTCAGAAAATCTGGATTAGAGAAAGTAAAAACCTGGAACGCAATTATCCCTGTTTGTTTCAGATCACAATATTTATTTTCTTAGGTAGGAAACATAGAATTAAAATTTAATTTCTCCTCAAAGAGCAAATGCAATGCAACTCCACTTTCAAATTTCATTAATAATTTAAACAAAAATAAAACTATTCTTAACTCTTCTTCCCAGGTAACTAATTAAATAGTTCACTGAACTTGCTACATATTATGGCTGATTTCATATACAAATAAGTCCAATAAATGGGTTTTAAATAACTTCTTTGTAAAAAAAATTATTTAAATCAACATGATTTTTCAGCAAACATTGGCAAATAATACACAGGAACGTTTAATAATGACACAAATTTACTATTTATTTATTTACATTTAAAAACTGTTTACTAATCTAATTAATTCCATTCTACGCTTTTTTTTTTTTTCTATCTCTCGTCTAGATGGCAATAATATATAGAAGATAACAATTCACAGTGAAAGAAAATAACTTTTAAAATCACTCAGCACAACTTTTACTGGCTTTCAGAATACAAAGAAATATGAATGATAATACAACAAAGAACAGCATAAAAGAAATTTCACCAATGATACAAGAAAATGCATTAAATAAATGATAAGTTATGGTGGTCGAAAATACCTTCTTAAAATATGAGTGAGTATTTAAATAAAAGGATACATGTTCCGAGGACAGCACCGGCAAGTCCAAATCCAGTAATAATATTATTTCTTCTCATTCTTTTTAGTCTCAGAACTCGATCCAAATTTTCTTTCTCTATTCGTTTCATGTACATGATTTGAGCATCTTGTAAAGAGGACGCTAAATTAGAAGAAGCAGTCTCGTTTGTATTCTTCATCTTGTTTTCTTGAAGAATAACAGAAAACTGACCCTAAATTCGTATCAGTTTTAGATATTTATATATTTGAAACGGTTTTACGTAATATTCAATACTGCAAGAAACAAAACATAAACAAACCGACAAGTTACAGAGTAGAGTTGAGTAGAAATAGAGCTGCTGAGTTGTTTCATGCTTTAATAATGGAATTTTCCGACTATTAAAATATAACCGGAAAATTATATTATAATCTTACAATTCAGGAACACAAGGTTGATTTAGGGGTATATTCTGGTACCCGCGGTTGGGGTGGGAGACGTCACTTTTCCCGGCTGTTAACAACGGAAAAAGTGACGTCCCCCAACCCAACCGAGGGTACCAGAATAGACCCCTTAGTAAAAACATTGATTCCTAATAAAATTAATATGATTTAGTTATTTTAAATATTTTTTTCCTAACGATGCAACTTTCAAAATCAAGACTGACTGTGATTGATTGCTCTGCAAATGACGACCAAGCATATGGGCTATTCTGGTACCCCCAGTTGGGTTAGGAGACGTCACTTTTTCCGCACGTTAACAACGAGAAAAGTAACGTCTCCCAACCCAACCGGAGGTTACCAGAATAGACCCCATGATCTCGCGTCTAACAACAGGATTTGCATTATTCGTTTTTGAATAAATAACGTTCTAGCTTTCTTTCAATCAGCAGAAATTGAATGAAAGGACAGTGTATCAAAACAAAGTACTGTATATTTTCAGATCCCAGGTAGCACAGAAATATTATATAATGTTTGCACAATGTTATACAATATTATGAACACCGAATACTGTAATAAAGTATTGTATGTATAAGTATTTCCGAGATACTAAATTTTCACAAATAATATAAAAGCAATGTTTATTTATAAAAATATTCATTTAAACTCAGGATATCATTCGATTGGAGGTTTTATTACAAAAACACCACTGGAAGAATTTTCCTTTAAGATGCTGAATATTATATCATACTACACAATACAATGTACATGATATTTTGATTTTTACATTAATCAGCATTGATCAATATTTTAAGGTGAAGTTCTTCTTACGTTCGACAGTTGGCAGCATGATAATACCGTAACACTATATTAATCAACGTTGAATCTTATTTTGAGGTGAAGTTATTCTTACGGTCGCCAGATGGCAGCATAGTAATACAATAACACTATATTAATCAGCGTTGAAAAATATTTTTAAAAATGTTCATTTGAATAATAATGTTTATACAGTCATTTTGTTTTACTGTATATAAAAGGCGGGCCGGATTCAACTAATGAAGTTAACCATAAAGCAGCTCTCACATATGGATTAAAAATTTGAGTGTTATTCTTATCGTAAAAATATGTACGTGATTTTTTGTTGCGAATCTTTTATTTGATTTTCAATCAATACTCTAATTATAAATGGCGTCTCTTAATACATTGAAAGAGGAATAAATAAATTTCAAAATTATTTTTAAACCTTTCAAACATACTTTAAACCTTATTGCCTTAATTTATTAAATTAGCAAACTTAGATATAAGAGCTAAAATTGCTTCCTCTTTGACTTTTAATTTCATTTTGAACTCGAAATTGTAACGATAAAAGATAATTTAATTAAAAAGACTATTCTTATGAATTGTTAATGTGCATAAAATTTCGTAGAGATGTAAACTCTGTAACTAAATTTTATTGTCATCATTTACGCTCTCTGATGTAAGTCTGGCTGATCAGCGGTAAGGTTTCTGGCTCGTGTGCGGAAAGTCCCGGGTTCAAAGCTCGCTGTAAGTCTAGGTGTTCAAAAATAACCAAGTATTACCCAAAAGCTCAGCACTTAGGAATTAAGTGATTAACATTATCCCATGCTCCTAAATTGTACTTTTAAAATATTCACTATATTCCCAGATAGCAATTTTAGTTTGCAGCAAGCTTGCCACAAATTTGTCATGACAAGAGTGCAAGCTTGCAGCAAGTTAACGAAAGCTCCGAAGTCACCATGAAACGAACTTGCAGCAAACTTGCCGTGCAAACTTATTGCAAATTAAAGCAAAAACAAAGTGCGAAACACAACCCAGAATAGAACTCGCGACCTCCCGTTTCCGAAGCGGAGACGCTAACCATTTAGCCGGTCGAACGCTAAGAGGAGAAGATAGATTTCGCTAATACATCGTTCGATTCGATTCGTATACGATTTATTTTTAACTATTTTCTGGATTTCATTAATTTTTTGAGTTGAGAATATGATTTGAAGTCAAAGAGAGAGCTATTTTTGCTAATAACTACGTATTGCTAGTAAAATAAATTATGAAATTAGAGTTCAAAAGTAATTACTTTAAAATGGGACAAAATGTCTAGTTATTATTGTTCAACAAACACTGACTGATTTTTATATTTAATTTTGTTTATAAACGTTAAAATTTCAACATTAAGAAAAAGGCGATATAGTTTTCCTTAAAGTGAGAGTGATATATTTAGTAAAAGGAAGGAAAATGTTTCAAAAAATTTTTTTATAAAAAAGTGAGTTTTTTCACAAATTATCATTGATTTATTGAATTAATAAAAAAGAATTACGGTCTAGGAGATGCTATTAAAAATCGGATGTTTTTTAAAACAGAGACAAAGATAATTATCTCTTTATTGTGCTATCTTTGCAGGAAGCTTGTTTTGCAAAATTGCAGCAAGTTTGCTTTGCAAAGGAGGTGGCGCTATTTGTCACATCGAACTTGCTACAAGTTCGATTCAAGTTTGACGCGTCAAATTTTGCCATGACAAGTCAAAATCAAACTTGCTGCAAACTTACGTGCTATCTGGGTTATATAATATTATTCAGTATAGTACAATATTATTTAATATGGTATAATATTATACAGTATTATATGACATTATCCAATATTATGAAAAAACATTGTACAGTATTGAAAAAGTCTTCCGTTTTACACTGTTTCAGTATTGAGAAAAATATTGTACAATATTACTTTTTCGAATTTTATGATATAAAACAATATCTTGTGCTACTTGGGATACGGAAACCCTCCGTGATTTTGCGCATGCGATATCAGCTTTGATTTCACGAAAATCCCAGATAGCATGCACACTTGCAGCAAATGTGATTTTTCTTGATGTTAGCTTGCCATGACAAACTTGATGCGGCAACTTTGCAGCAAACTTCCTGCGAAGTAACAAAGCATAATCGACCAACCCACTTTCAAAACAAGTTTGTTGTGAAGTTGTTATGACAAACTTCACGCCACAATTGCAAAACAAGTTTGCTGCAAAGTTGATACAGAACACTTGTACACCACGACCGGGATACAGTTGTATATATCTGGTTTTGACCTTTGTCTCTGTTTTAAAAACATCCGATTTTTAATGGCATCTCCTAGACCGTCCTTCTTTTTATTAATTCAGTAAATCCCCAGGTAGCACATAATATTGTCTAATATCATAAAATTCGAAAAAGTAATATAGTACAATAAATTGAAACAGAATATTGTATAATATTATACCATATTAAATAATATTGTATTATACTGAATAATATTATATAACATAACAATATAATGAATATTTAAAAAATACATTTTAGAAGCATGGAAAAATATTAACCACTTATTTCCTAAGAGCTGTACTTCTGGTTAACACTTTGTTATTTTTTGAACACCTCTGCTTACAGCGAGCTTTGAACCCGTGGCCTTCCGCATACCAAACCAGCACCTTATCATTGGACCAGCTAGACTTGCATTAGAGAGCGTAAATGATGATAATAAAATGTAGTTACAGATTTCGGATCTCTACGAAATTTCATGCACATTAACAATTCATACGAATAGCCATTTTACTGAAATTATCTTTTATCGTTACTATTTCGAGTTCAAAATGAAATTAAAATTCTTAAATTAATAAATTAAGGCAATAAGGTTTAAAAGTAATTATAATGACATGTTTGAAAGGTTTTAAAATAATTTTGAAATTTATTTATTCCTCTTTCAATGTATTACGAGACGCCTTTAACATTTATAATTACAGTATTGATTGAAAATCAAATACAAGATTCACAACAATAAATCGCGAGCATGTTTTTAAGATGAGAATAATACTCGAATTTTTTTTTTCACACAACAATCCATATGTGAGTGCTTTTTTATGGTTAACTTCCTTAGCTGAATCCGGCCCGACTTTTTTATACAGTAAAACAAAATGATTATGTAAACATTATTATTCAAATGAACATTTTGTAAAATATTTTTTCGGGCATATGATTAAGCGTTGATAAATGAAGTGTTACAGTATCATATGCTGCCATCTGTTAATTATAAGAATGACTTCACCTTAAAATACTGATGAACGTCGATGAAATTAAAAAATTTTATGCATTATATTGTTTAGTATGATATAATATCCAGCATCTTAAAGAATAATTGTTCTAGTGGAGTTTTTTTTAAAATAAAACCTCCAATTGAGTTATATCCTGAGTTAAAATGAAGATTTTTATAAAAACATTGTTTTTATATTATTTGTGAAAATTTATTTTCTCGGAAATACTGATACATACAATACAATACTTTGTTATGGTATTCAGTTGTTCCTCGGTGCTCATAATATTGTATAACATTATGCAAATATCATAGAATATTTCTGTGCTACTGGGGTCAATGATAATTTGTAAAAAACTAACTAGGTCTTATTTATAAAAAACAAATTGAAAAATTCTCTATCTTTTCACTAAATATAGAACTCGCACTTTAAAAAAACTATATATCACCTTTTTCTTAATGTTGAAATTTTAACCCAGATAGCAATTTTAGTTTGCAGCAAAGTTGCAGTAAACTTGCTGTGCAAATCTGCAAGCTTGTAACAAATTTGACACGACAAGAGTGCAAGCTCGAAACAAGTTTACGCAAACGAGTTAGTCACCAAGCGTCAAACCCAGATAGCACGTAAGTTTGCAGCAAGTTTGATTTTGACTTGATATTAACTTGTCATTGCAAATTTGACGCGTCAAACTTGAAGCGAACTTGTGGCAAATTCGCCGTGACAACTAGCGCCACCCTCGCTTGCAAAACGCGTTTGCCACAAGTTCTCCGTGACAAATAGCGCCACCTCCTTGCATTGCAAGCTTGCTGCAAGTTTGCAAAACAATCTTGATGCAAAGATAGCAGAAAGAAATAATTATATTTGTCTCTGTTTTGAAAAAACATCCGATTTTTAATAGCATCTTCTAGACCGTCCTTCCTTCTATTAATTCAATAAATCAATGATAATTTGTAAAAAAACTCACTTTTTTATAAAAAAATTTTTTGAAACATTTTCCTTCCTTTTACTAAATATAGTACTCGCACTTTAAAGAAAACTATATCGCCTTGTTCTGAATGTCGAAATTTTAGCGTTTATAAACAAAATTAAACTTAAAAAGCAGCCAACGTTTGTTGAAAAATAATAACTTACATTTTGTCCCATTTTAAAAGTAATTACTTTTGAACCCTAATTTCATAGTTTATTCTACCAGCAAAACGTAGTTATTAGCGAAAATTGCTCTCTTTTTGACTTTAAATCATATTCTCAACTCAAAAAAATAATGAAATCAAGAAAACAGTTTAAAATAAATCGTATACGAATCGAATCGAACGATGTATTAGCGAAATCTATCTTCTCCTGTCAGAGTTTAACTGGCCCAGTGGTTAGCGCGGCAGCTTCTGAGTCGGTAGGTCGCGATTTCTAATCCGGATTGTGTTCGTACTCTGTTTTTGCTATAATTTGGAATGAATTTGACGAGGCAAGCTTGCTGAAAGTTCGTCCCATGGTGACTTCGAAGCTTGCGTTAACTTGTTGCAAACTTGAACTCTTGTCATATCAAACTTGTTTCAAGCTTGCACTCTTGTCATGTGAAATTTGTTGCAAGCTTCCTGCAAACTAAAATTGCTATCTGGGAACTTGTCACAAGCTTGCGGCGTCAAACTCATTGCAAACTATAGCAAAAACAGAGTACGCAGACAAACCTCAGATTCGAGCCCCGACAACCACTTCATAACCAGCGGGACTCTGATAAGAGACGATAAATTGCGCTAATAGATCACACATACGATTTATTTTAAACTGTTTTCTTGATTTCATTAATTTTTTAAATTTTGTGTTGAGAATATGACTTGAAGTCAAAGAGAGAGCGATTTTCGCTAATAACTACGTTTTGCTAGTAGAATAAATTATGAAATTAAGGTTCAAAAGTAATTACTTTTAAAATGGGACAAAATCCCAGATAGCATGTACATTTATGGCAAGTTTGATTTTTCATGATATTAGCTTGTCATGACAAACTTGATGTGGCAACTTTGAAGCGAACTTCCTGCAAAGTAACAAAGCATAATCGACCAATCCACTTAAAAAACAAGTTTGCTGTGAGGTTGTTATGAAAAGCTTCACACCACGATTGCAAAACAAGCTTGCTGCAAAGATGATAACACACTTACAGATAATCTTTGTCTCTGTTTTAAAAAACATCCGATTTTTAATAGCATATCCTTTTTATTAATTCAAGAAATTAATGATAATTTGTAAAAAAACTACTTTTTTTATAAAATTTTTTTGAAAAATTCTCCATCTTTTTACTAAATATAGAACTCGCACTTTAAAGAAAACTATATCGCCTTTTTCTTAATGCTGAAATTTTAACGTTAATAAACAAAATTAAACTTAAAAAGCAGCCAACGTTTGTTGAAAAATAATAACTTACATTTTGTCCCATTTTAAAAGTAATTACTTTTGAACCCTAATTTCATAGTTTATTCTACCAGCAAAATGTAGTTATTAGCGAAAATTGCTCTCTCTTTGACTTCAAAACATATTCTCAACACAAAATTTTAAAAAAATTAATGAAATCAGGAAAACAGTTTAAAATAATTCGTATGCACGATCTATTAGCGCAATCTATATTCTCCTCTCAGTCTACTGGCCGCGTGTTTAGGACGACAGGTTTGGGAAACGAGATGTAGCGAGTTCGAATCCGAAGTTGTCTTCGTACTCTGCTTTTGCTATAGTTTGCAATGAGTTTGACGCGGCAAGCTTGTGACAAATTTCAGGCGTGGTGGATAATTTGTTTCAAGATTGCACTCTTGCCGTGTCAAATTTGTTGCACGTTTGCAGATTTGCAGAGCAAGATTGCTGCAAACTAAAATTGCTATCTGGGATTAAGTTATTATTTTTCAACAAACATTGACTGTTTTTCAGATTTAATTTTGTTTACAAACGTTAAAATTTCAACATTAAGAAAAAGGCGATATAGTTTTCTTTAAAATGTGAGTTCTATATTTAGTAAAAAGATGGAAAATGTTTAAAAATATTTTTTTATAAAAAAGTTAGTTTTTTTACAAATTATCATCGATTTATTGAATTAATAAAAAGGACTGTCTAGGAGATGCTATTAAAAATCGGATGTTTTTTTTAAACAGAGACAAAGATTATCTGTAAGTGTGCTATCATCTTTACAGCAAACTTGTTTTGCAATCGTGGTGTGAAGTTCGTCATAACATCTTTACAGCAAACTTGTTTTGAAAGTGGGTTGGTCGATTATGCTTTGTTACTTTGCAGGAAGTTCGTTGCAAAGTTGCCACATCAAGTTTGTCATGACAAACTAATATCAAGAAAAATTAAATTTGCTGCAAGTGTACGTGCTATCTGGGAACGTTCATAAAAACAAAATTAAACCTAATAAACTGTCAATGTTTGTTGAAAAATAATAACTTACATTTTGTCACATATTTTTAAAAGTAATTACTTTTGAACCCCAATTTCTTAATTTATTCTACTATCAAAACGTAGTTATTACCGAAAACTGCTTTCTCTCTCTTTGACTTCAATTCATATTCTCAACTCAAAATTTTTAAAAATTAATGAAACCAAGAATAAAGTTTAAAACAAAACGTGTAGATGCATGATCTATTATGCAATCTATCTCTCCTACCAGAGTCCCGCTGGCTGAGTGGCTAAGGGACTGGCTGTGAAGTGGGTTGTGGGAGGTTCGAATCCGAGGTTTGTCTGCGCACTCTGTTTTTGCTATAGTTTGCAATGAGTTTGACGCGACAAATTTGTGGCAAGTTTGACGCTTGCTGACTAACTCGTTTGCATTATCTTGCTGCAGTCCTGTTGTGAAGTTGAGGGCTGGCCGCGCCAGACTTGTAAACTAAAATTGCTGTATGGGATAGGGATGAGATGAAAAATAGAGGAGGAAATGATTGCATTTTAAACTCGATATTCTGATTAAAAACGAAATTAAAACAAAATGGTACTATTCAAAAAGAAAATGAATATCAATATCGGAAAATAATTACTACAAGATAAAACGTACCTAACAACCCACATAGCAATTTTAGTTTGCAACAAAGTTGCAACAGTCTTGCTATGCAAGCTTGCAGCAAGTTTGACACTGCAAGTTCATAACAAGTTTGAAACAAGTTATCGCAAACGACAAAGTCACCATGAGTCGAACTTGCAGTTAACTTGTCATGCAATTTCATTGCAAACTAGTAGAAAAATAGCTTCCCGTCAGGGGTTCCCCCTTCTTCAAAGCCTTATCGACTGAGGGATCTTTTTTTATTATCGCGGAATAGGACGATGGAGTTGCCTTCCCCCTTTCTTCTTCTGACCGCATACTGAATTATTTTTAAAGGAACTTCCTTTTACGATCCGAGGGCATGCAGAAGAGAGCACGATTCGAACCCACTATCAGCGGGTCCGAAGGCGGTTATGCTAACCAAAATACCAGTTGAGACTCCAGCAGAGAAGGGAAGAATGGAGTTTTTGCTTCGCCATTGTGTTATGTTGTCAAGTTTGAAGTGTCAACTTCGCGGAAAAGTTGTTTTGCAAGGAGGGTGGTCAATTAGCTTATGTTTCTTTGCAGGAGTTTCGCTGCAAACTTGTCACGTCAAGTTTGCCATGACAAGATAATATCAAGAAATAATCAAACTTAATGCAAATGTGCATGCTATCTGGGAAAGAGCACCGAAAAAGGTATATGCTTACCCACTGCCTATCACCTTCCTGCGGAGTAAAATCGTCCGAGCGTGGTAATTGCGGCTTCCTGAAAATAAGAACAGTATAAGGTTTTAAGTTGATGCAAACTGTCACTTAAACAATATCGACTCAAACACTTTAAAATCAAGGATAAACTGGGTTTAAATCGCGGGAAATCCGAAAACAAACGGTGTGGAATAAATGCCTCCTGCTTACAGAAATCTATAATTAGGAGTGTGTTGAGGGAATGCGTTTTAACCCACGAATGCTTCGAGTCGGAATATTTCTGGACAATAAACGTTCCATTTACATTTTGTGGTCGTGAAGCACATCTAAATCACGATACTGAGAAAAAGGAACGCATATTTGGAGATTTTGTGAATTACGCCCAACATTGAACTCAACTGCATTTTCAACCATAATTCCTCTGTACATAAAAGTGAATTTTGTCTAGTCTAAACATGCGGAATTATTGATGACACTGTAACATCATAAAATAACAAATACATATAAATAAATACAAATAAACTATAACAATAAAAAATTTGTTCGACAAGCTATTGATTTTCAAAGCGAGTGAATTTCAAATCAACTTACGAGCAGTCAACCCATCTGTTTTTCAGGAAATGTACTAAAATTCCATAGAAAATTTATACTTGTGCTGTAACATTGATTTAAAATGGATTTAGGTGTTGTTTTGGATTTTGTAACCATCGAAATGGTTTATAACAAAACTGTCATATGAGGCTATAAAGGGTTAAAACCTCTTATTTTTATTATTTTTGCGTTGTTTCTCCACACAAAAACATGAAAATATACGACTATTAATTTTACAGTTAAATTATCATACCAATGCAATAACAATAACTGTTGTTGGAGAAGAAGCATTTAGGCAAAATTTTCGTTGATTGAATATTTTAAGACCAAAATTATGAAATAAATTATTAAAAATACGAAATGAAGTATATCTCTATTCATTCTTCATTTATAAATGCTGAAATAATTAATAATTTCAGAATGATAAAAAATTTTGAAATTGTTCTTAAACATTGTATAAAACAAAAACTGATCGAGAAAGTAATAAATACATAAATCCTACAAAATTCGGTGAATAGGATTTTTAGCGTAACCAACTTATAACAACAGTGTCAACACACATCAAAGTTTACAGAGTGTGTTCGCACACATTTTAAACGATTTCGTTCCGTTGTAGGAAAAATCCGTTTGCTTGGAAAAACTTATTTTCAAAACACTGGCATTTTTGAAGCTGTGTGTTATCATCTGTTGTTGTTGTTTCTTATTCCACTTGTTCTAGTCCTCAGCTAGACCAAGTCCAAGAGTCCGCTCGCCCACAGAAAAGTATAAGCGAACGATTCATGGTAAAGGAGAAGAGTGCAGCTTCTGTTGGTACTAGACCTTGGACGCCCGAGGGAAGAAGTCTGACTTTGTCGATTGCCTTTATGCTTTAGCTGGGTATAATGGAATGGCCTTCACGCCTTGGGTGACCCTGCCAGGAGAAAAAACTCCAGATGTACATCGCCCATTCCACCCAGGACCCCCCGGGACGACGAGGCAGCATAATAGGACTTGGGGGGAATGTTATCATCTGCTACCTAAAAGTTTTGTTCACTTGCAAAATTGGCAAAGAAGCAATGGATGGAAGGCTACGATTTTGCTCTTTCCGAAGAGAGTTAACATTCTGACGGCCAAGACGCCTCGTCATGCAAACTACCCAAACGATGGCCGAGTGCCCGAAATGTCGAATGCTGACTTCCTCCCCCCTTTTTGAAGAGGGTCGGTAAACGGTGGGGAGCAATCTTATCTTTTTAACAATGTTTGTTTTCCCTCCCACTGTCACTCTTGGCTGATGTCTCCAGTAAGTGTTCGAGGGCAGATGTTCAATTTACATTAAGCTTTCTACTTGCTAACTGATAAAATTTCATGCTAAAATGCCAGGAAATCGGAAAGTTTGAACTCAGGAATAAATTAATAAGATACAAGATATTGGAAAGTATGTAAATAAAATGTGCTGTTTTTTTTTGGAAAACTGCATTTGTAGCATGTCTTTTTCCTACTGGTATTTGAAACAGTCTTAATTATGAATAAAATGACTTAAATATTCGTACTTTAAAAATTCTTACAGATCAAATATAAAATGCTTTGATTTTTTTTTTTCCAAAACTGTGTTTGTAACAATCTAAAGTGTTTTTCAAAGCTCAATCTTTTTCCTACCAGTATTTGAAACAGTCTTAATTATACATAGAATGAATTAAATATTCGTACTTTAAAAAAAACTTCAGATCATTTGAAGATTGGCAGATATTATGGTTTCAATGTACTGCTTAAGTCAGAAAACGTAATTTAAAAAAAATGCAATTATAAGTTCTCATTGATTAGAAAACCCAGGGTTTGATTGCTACATTCATTAAAATTCGATATTTTTCTTTTCTTCGTAGCATTTACATTTTGTGTTTAATTGTATGCTCGCAAAAGGCTTTTGGAAGTGAAAGGAGAGGTTTTGACTTGGTTACTTTTATCAGTACAACTACAATATTTATAAATAGTAAATGTCACCAAATAAGAGAATATCATGTCGAAGTAAATATTCTCTGTCCCGTGTCGCGTCTTGTTCTGTTTTGTCATTTTAAATTCTGAATTTTTTTAGCAAATTTTGATTTATTTACTCTGGAAATAACTTTACTTTTCATGTACCTACATTTATTTTAATAACTTTCCAAATTTGGAACTATTTATCTTTTAGATACTAATAAATAAATTTGAGCAATTGCTCTGGAAATAAATTTATTTATAATTAAATAAATTAAAATTTTTCTTAAGTTTTAATAAATATATTATATTACATATTTATAGTGAGTTATCTAGATGAATAAACTCTTGAAATAAAAGAAATGAGAACTCTTAATTGATCAAATTTTTCTGACCGCAGCAAATGATTTTTTAATGGTACCTGCATGCTCATTAAAATTTTAAAAAATGTTTTCGTATCAAATTTGTCTTTTACTGTTATAATCATATACAATGGTAAAAGAAAATGAAACTTCTAGAAAATCTTTTACAGAAAATATAGAGTGTTATCACAATTTGTAAAAGACTCCTATATAGTCAATAAGGATTTGGATGCTAGAAACATGACGATAAGGCCCGGTGCACACTAGCCAATTCGCGTGGTTGAAGCTATAAAAATAACAATAGTAACCCCCATTCCACCTGTGTGTCTTCACAGGGGGCATGTGGGTTACTATTGTTATTTTTATAGCTTCAACGACACGAATCAGCTAGTGTGCACTGGGCCTAAAAGAATCCGCCCCAGACGCAAATGACCACTTGCTTATCTTCTTTCATCCTTTCCCTGGGAAGGCCACGGTGGCCTAGTGGCAAGGTCTCGGCTTTGAGACCGGAGCATTCCAGGTTCGAAACCCGATCCCACTGAAGAGCCGCCGTGTATGGGGCCCGTTGCACGTTAAATCATACATAGCTGCCAAACGCCCTCCCGTGGAAGCTTGGAGAGGGGGTGCCAGCTCAGGTGTCGTCCTCGTCATCTGACTGCGGTCCAAAATTACGAGGTCCGTCCCAAAATAGCCCTCGTGTTGCTTCAAAATGGGACGTTAATATATAACTAACTAACTTTGCCCTCGGCCGTTCTGGGTTTCAAACGAACTAGATTTCAAAGCAGTGTGGGTTTCAGAGGGTTAAAATTACCATTTCCTTTTGTAAACAGGCAAAAGATTAATTCACTAAATTTAATTATTCATACCTTAAGGTTTCAGAAAATAAAGAATACTCGATTCCAAGAGTGAAATTGGAGAAAACAGATTGAAGGCTAATACATTTTCGTTGCATGCAATTCGCATGTTTGTATTTAATAGTTTTACTATGGACGGTTTCGTCTTAACATTATGAGTATGGATTGTGTTTCGTCGCTGGCGCATTGAAAATAATGCGGAGATTTTGCTTTATTCTTCGTGTTTTATGAATAACTGCTACCATTTAATTTCATGGCTGATTGGTCATTTTATCTGTTCTTCAAGGAATTTAAAACTTTCGTCTGAAACTAACATCGATTATTGCAAAAGTTTTAGGTATCGGATATCGGCACCAAATGTATGCTTTTGAGCATGCGTCAGGCGGAGTTGATTGCACCAAAATAGATGTGTTGTGAAAAATGGAGGGGGAGATGTTTACATTATAAGAGGACACTCAGACCAAAACATGTTGAATGGGAGGAAGAAGATAATTGTCTCTAAAGTTTCATAAAATCTGCCTAGCAATGTTCAGCAAATGTCATGAAGCTTCATTGTTTATATAGTGCATCTGGTAAGCAGGCAGATGCACACAATTATATATCATCATATTAGGAGACCTCTAACTTTCATGTGATAATATGATGACAGTTTTCTTAAAATGTTGTTTAATTTTGTTCTTCTGAAATGCATTGTTTAATTTTAAATAATTTGGGTGATTATCGATATTATTTATTTAAATTATGACCGATAGATCGAAAGACAGGATCAACGGACTTCGCATGATACAATTTCATTTATTTATTCAAATAGAGCACACTACAGAGATGACTCCATTTACAGAGTGCATGATCAAAAACATACAAAGAACACAAATCACAAAGTGAAATAAAACACAAAGAAAAAATAACTGCAGAGAATACAACAGTTCAAAGCTCAAAACCACATTAATTATAAAAATGCAAACGCATAAATGTTTTAAAACTAAAGCACGCGATTACAAAAGCACTAAAAACACACTGAGGATCTAAAAGTCCATGTTGCATACCGTCACATTAAAAACATAAAAGAAAAATCACACAATTTTTTTTTAAAAATTTAGAACATCAAATCAAAAAACCATTAAAAAAGCAAGGGTCAAAAAGTCAAACACACACAAGCACAAGATCAAAACAAAAAGAAGAAAACGCATAAAAATCTTAATATGTATAGAGAAGCTTAAAAAAAGAAAAAGAAATCAGATCATGTATTTAAAAGTTTAAAACAATTCGATTTAAAAATTAGGCAATTGGGTTGGGTGGGTTAGCTCAACTACTGATGTGTTTAACCCTTAAAGGTCCAGTGTTGCCTTTAAGCAACATACCCAATTTTGTTTTGCAAAATCTTGCGAATAAGATTGAATCTCTAACGCTTGTTGTTGCCAATAGGATACATAAAGAAAATTTTCTTAAATCAATTTACAACATATAGATGACAGTCTGAGTGCTGATAAAAAATAAAAATAAATCGATTTTTTTTTTCACGACGCTGCATCTCGTTTAGCTTGTAAGCTTGAGAATACCATTTGCTCTTTTAATTTTTTGTCTATGTTTTAACTATTTTTTGTAAATACTCGTCCCTGTATGCTAGCCGAGACTGAGTTTTTAATTTATGTATGGTACCGTGTTAATGAGCGGGCTTCCTGTGCTCTTTATTTTTCTTATTTTCTTTATTATTATTTTTTATTTTAATGTTATTTAGTTATTAATCAAGAAATTGTGCATGGGAATGTTTGAAATTGTGTATATGTTGTTTTAGACTTTATCTTATGAAGCAGTGTACATTGAATCGAATTTATGTGCTCGAATATCGAAGTTACTGGTGTTCTTCGGAACTGTCAGTGGCTCGAAATTTGTATGTCCGTAAAGACAAGTCAAATTGCTAGTTATTATCCTACAATGTTGAAGAAAATTCCTCATCAATATTATTAGTTATTAAAATTCATCTGTGCTTAATATTATAGAGTTTTATCAAGGAAATTTTTTTTCTGAAATAAAGCCAAGTGTTGTGTGCTGTCAAGTGGTAACAAACAATTTTTAGCCATAACCCATACTTAAAACAAAATAGGATTTTTTAAAGTATTTTTCTCATGTTTTATTCAAGAAATGAAAGTCAAAAACCATTTTTGAATCGATTTTAAGGGTTAAAATGAGGGAATTCAAAGTTTCATATTCAGTGAATTTTAGTTGCAAAAGATTGAAACTTTTTCGTTTAAAGTTTTAATATGTTATTTTTTTCTTAAATATAACTAATAGAAGCGTGGGAAATTTATCAAAATTTAGATTGCGTAATTTTTTACCAATGTATTTATTGAATCAATAAAATAAAAAATAATTCTTTATTTCATTAAAAAAATTTTCGTAGTTGGAAATCAATGTCTATCTCTAAGGTTTAGGATTTCGCTATTTGAGTAGACAACCTGTATATAAAAGGGAAAATTCATAAAGTATATGCTATAGAAATCCACACAACTAAAATTTCTTCACAATTTGCTCACAAATACTATGAAACAACAGAAAGGTTGTAGTGAAGGTACCAAGTAATTAGTTAAATAATATTTTTTTGTTAATTAAAAATATTTTTCATACATAGGAAAGATTATTTTAACTTCAGTTTTGTCATTCCTATTGAATGAAAATATTTTAGATATTTTAAACCATTTTATTTACTTGTATTTGAGTTGCTACTTAGAATGTTTTCTTAGATTTTATGTATGTCCTTCTTTAGAATTATTATTTTCAATGGAAAAATTTCTAAATTGTCGAGAATGGATCTTAAAATTGCTTCGTACAGCTGATATTCTCATTTAAACTGAAAATAAAGCTCCAGACGATAAGAGGATTTTTTTAGGCCTATTAGTTATTTGTATTAGTCTCTTAGA
>BGPR01000840.1:17452-52713 GCA_013235015.1 Araneus ventricosus | reverse complement strand
TAAGATCAAAGTAAATATATGTTTCATATTTTGTGTCGCATTACGTTTTCATATATACTTTATTCAAATAGGAACGAAGGAAATATGATTACCATTTTAATGGCAGTAGTTCCAAATATTTTTCCCACTTAAGACATTTTTTAACTGCTTTGCATAAAATATTTTCCGCTTTTGATATATAATCTTTGAAAAGCGCTAATTTACAGATTTTTTTACGTAGCCAAAGTTCAGACAGCACTCGAAGAACAGGTTCATCTTCAATTAAATTTAAAATTTTACCAATAAAGTCAGAAGCTAAGTCAGTGGGATCCAGAAATGATCCTGCAGCTTCGATAAGTGGATTTCCATGAGCAAGAATTTGTATCATGTTAGATCCGATGAACATGTTATTTGTTTTCTTCCAAAGATCATCAAGATCATCACACTTCAAAATAAGCATGCAGTCAAAAAGCAACGTTTCTAACGACGCTTTTACTCTTTTCTCTATTAAATAACGTTGTATCATAAGAGACTTCAGGTGCTTTTCCTCATCTTTGTCATGTTTCCACGTGTCTGAATTCCACAGCGAACAAATTGTTACATCTTCAAATATCAAAAGCCGTTTCATATGACCTATTCTGTTGATTAGAAACCACACTTTTTGATTTAGAATTCGGATAAGTTTATATTTTACAGATTTTGGGAGGGTAATTTTTAGGAGCACCGATAAGTGCTCCGCTTTGTGTAGATCGAGATTCAAAGTATCGTCATTCGGAGTTTTGTACCAGGTTTCTATTTTTTGTTCTTGCTTTATAGATCTCAAAATTTTACGAGCATTATCGAAATTTATAGAAATACGTTCATCTATTAAAGGTCTTTTATCTTCGGATGCAAATAATATATTCAGTCTATCTTTTATTGCTTTGATTACAAGATCTTGATCTGCAATTTCCGAATCGTTTATCAGAATTTTTTTCAATGGCTTATTAGCGTAATGAGCTCGCCAGAAGTCATATATATCCTTTATTTTCTCTTTTTCTTCTAATGAAAATATTTCGTATTCGTTTAAGTCACTATATAAAAAACGGAACAGTGTCTTATTCGAAATTTGCTGCGTATCACGAAACACTTTGTGAAGATCGTTCATTTTATCGATTGTCGAGAAGCATTTCTTTAATTCGGAACGAGTACTTTCAGGCATAATTATTCCTTGGCCTACCTTTAGTGAAATATGGCTTCTTTTTTCAGAGCAATTCTTAGTTAATGTTTGTATTGTTTCATTCGAGTTTCTAACAAATTCTGAAATTTTTTCTTTTATTGCTACTTTTTCTTTTGGCGTGAAAATGTCAAAATTTTTCATTTCAGTTAGGAGAGATGGCAAAACTGAATAGGAGTAGTCAAATGGTGATTCACAAATCTGAAAATTACTAAAGACACCTTCCAGAATTCTTAAATTGTCCGTCAAGATTATATTTAATTGCAATTTTATAGGATTCGTTATTTCATTTGATTTAATACTGGAAATAAAATTTCTCAGTTCATCTCTAATCTGCAGCAAAACCGTCGAATATTCTTCCCAGTGTATTGCAACGAATTTCAATAAATAGTTTATTGCTTCACATAAATCCTTAAAATCAGTAAACATGTTAAGAGTGTTAAGTTCTCCGACAGCATATTTAAATAAACCACGCAAAAGGAAAGATAAGTTTTCTTTTTGACTCAAATATATTTCTTTTCTTTTCGCGATGATTTCAGAAAGATTTTTATCTAGTTTCGACATAACATTCTTACAAACATATCCGGCATTGATTTTACACTTTTCAATCAAAAAAATTCTTCAACTCGAAATCTCTGACTATCAAATACGGATTTGATAACTTGATCAATAGCATGAAGCTCTTTGTGAATAGAATCTAAAAATACATGATCGCTACCTTCAATATTAACTCTGCCTTGAACAGTATTTGATCGGTATTTAGAGAGGCAATGATGGCGAATTCTAATGAGATGATGTCTTAAGTCTTTAGGGAGACAGGAACTTATCAGAAATCTTACAACGGTTTTGCTTACCGTTTCATTGTTCAGAACGTCACCAATGACTTGCAATGTCCTCTCGAATGTTAACATTCTAGTTGATTCATTCTCGAGATGAGAAAAATCTGTTGCAGTTTCCAAATAAAGTTTTATTCGGACAATCAGAAATTCATCTGTGATTTCTGGGAGGTGGGTTAGGCTGTTTCTAATTGTTTCTAATAAATCGGTAGAAGATGGCTGTGCATCGCCGTGAAAGCATTTCACTTCATTTGCTAGAGCAACAGCTTTTGCGAGGAAACACTGTCGGTAATAAAATGCAACGAATCTTTGCGCATTATTTTCTTGCTCACAAATATGAGGTTGCTGACCGCAAAGACATACATTACTTTTATGCTCATATTTAGGAAAGAAATTATTGCTCAGGATTGATAGGAATATAGTGGACAGAGTGTCGTTGAAAATATCTCTGTTGGTTTGGTTAATGTATCCAGTAATGTGCGGAAATTGATCAAAGAAGATCATTGAGGTGAAAACGTCCAAGTTTTCGTGATATTCGGCATGCAACACAAAGTTGTGGAATAAGCCGAGTTCATCATTTAGATCTAAAGTATGATTACATAGAGGCGACTTAAAATAAAAGTATTCTTCGTATTTCTTTAAAATAGACATCATCTTCAGTTTGAAAAAACTTAAGTCCTTGGTTTGTTTTAGTCGAAAAGTTTCTTCTATCACTTCCCTCTGATACTGATTGAAGCGCAGAATCTGGCCAGCTCTTTTCTTGTAAGTTGGTGAGCAGTTTTGTGCTCTGGAAATATCTCTTTCGATTATTCGACCAATTTGCCTTAAAGTATCACGGATTTCGCCATTAGGATTTCTAACGTTATGATCTTTTAGATGAGAGATGTTTGCCGCGAAATTGTATAGTAACCATATGAAGCGCGTTTCCGGCAAATCCATACAATAGTGAAAAGCGGAGAATCCATTTTCATCCGTAAGTCTTGGATCCACATCGAAACCTACTTCGGCCAGTTTTCTAGCATTATAAGGTGGCTTGTACAGAGCAGGTACGATAGTCTTGCTCGAGCTTTGCAGAAGGCAAACCAGAAAGTTCTTTCCAGATGAAATGGCTTTATGAATTTCCTGTATTTCATCCTCCGACAAATTAATTTTCCATAAAACTTTTTTCAAACTTTTTTGTCTCATGACTTCAGCCAATTTTGAAGATAAACCAAAATTAAACTTTGGAAGCATTGAAGGTTGATGTCTGTTCTCAGAATGGCACAAAATTATCAGTTTGGGGTAATAATCACATAATTCATTTGGTTCCAATAGAAAAGAAAATTGGTACTTTTTTCGATAATCTACTGAATACAAATAAATAACGCATTTTAATTCTTTTGCAGCGTTCTGCAAAACTGAATGCCAATCATTTTCATTACAGTTATTGAAAAGGAAATTTCTAAAATGTTTTATAAAACTTTTCATCGCTTTGTCGTTTTGAATATTGTATCCTTTTAGAAAGGGATTAAATTTGCGAACATTTTTTCTTATTTCACGCGCCTTTGCTTGAATCTTGTGTTTTGACAAACTTAGTTCAGAATGCAGAACAGTTCTGAGAAAATTTTCGGCCACCTCATTTGGCACGGTCATCAAATATGACAAAGCTATTGACCACGTAATAGCACCAACATCAATCTCCCAAACTGTTTCTGAACTTTCACTGAGTCTGGAATCCGGGCTGGAAGGAAAAGGTGGTAAATGTCGCAACTTAGGATGTCCTGCCATCGTCCTCGGATATATCTGAATGAACTTAGGACGAGTGGCTATTCGAAATGTAATTAGAGGTTACAGAGGCTCTCCTCTCTGATGTTCTTCTAGATCTTCAGGCAAAATCCTTCAGCAAGTAGTTAATTTCTGGAAAAAAAATTACGCATTAATATTTTAAATTCCATCTAAATTAAACAATACTTTTAAATATAGAGAATGGAATTTCATGAAATAACTAAATTATGGTTATCATTTAAGATTATGAAAATATTTTTAGTATTTTATGCACTTGAAAAAATTATCTACTCTCTATCTGTAAAAAGGTAACCTAAATCTGTCATGCTCTCTGAAATGCTTTATCCTGTGCTTATATCGAATTTTTCTAAAATAAGTTTGGCATTATTCTTTCTGCATTTATCTCTCTTTAATGTGTTGTTGTTGGTGCACTTTTCCGTTATAATCATACCACTTGGCGTCTTTTTGGCGCGCGGAGGGTTTTGGAGGGTTAATGTCAATTTTCTTCCGTAATAACAATATCACTTGGAGCTTTTTGCCTTGGTGAATTAGCGCCAATGTGGTGTCGAAAATGTGTGGTACGGTTATAATGGCCAAGTACCGTTGTTGGAATATTACCATTATATCCTCTTTAGTCCTGAATGTGACACTATACAGCACTTTATAGAATTTCCCTCACGTTAATCGAAATCCTTTTAGATTTAAAAATAATATTAAAAACGAGTGTTGAAAACTTAATACAGTCGACGCTTGTAGGGAACACTCAAATAGTTCGTAAAATAGAAAAGCACCAAAAATGATATGAATACGTACATTATTTATGTCTATTTTTATCAAACTGTATCCTCTTCATAGATGAAGCAGTATTTCAAGATTATTTAGTACTATTATGAAATAAAGTTATACATGTATTTTTTAAGTGTACAAGAAATAAACGCAAATTTATGCACAAAAAATTATTTTATTACCCAGAAAATAAGTTATCATGCTTTGAAAACATTACATATGAAAACATAGACTGTATTACTTAGGTGAAAACATAGATAAAAAATTAGGAATGGAAATAATCACCTTTTTTTTGTTTTAAAATCACATTTTGGAAAATACATGTTTCCATTTTATCTATGCTTGAAATCATTTCACAGTTATTGTTCTCTTCCAAAAAGTGCCTTAGTCCTGACAACCAACCACATGGACTATGGACGCTACTTGAAATCCGAAAGAGGGTGGGGGGAAAACAGCACATTCTTGGAATGCACTTGTTGAGAGTTTAAATGACGTTGGAACTCCGTTCCTATATTTTAAAAAAAAATTCAGAAGTATGAAAACTGAGTTCGCAAAAAAGAGATTTTCCTAATTTGTAGTTAGTAAATGCGAGCGAAAAATTTCATTACGTCTATGGGAGTGTATTCGGGACCACTCGCTAGTTCGTAAAGTCGTAAGTGTTCGTTAAAAAGAGGTTCGTAAAAACGAACGTATACTGTAGTGACAACAATAAAAGCACCAAAAATCAAAATGAAAATTCTTTAGAAATTAAGATTGAACAATGACTAAGTTTAAGGAATCCACCGGATGAACTTTATCAAGGCGTCACTCATCTGAGGGGATTCAAAATAAGAAACAGCAGGAATACTTTTCTGTATGAGACTCCGACAAAAGTCAAGAATTTCACCAGAATCTCATGTGACCCAAAGCATCCTAATAAGTAGTAGAAGAAGAAGAATTCAGAGAATTCTCAGAAATGTCCTTAATGTCAATTAGTAGAAGTAAGAAAGATAAAAACTTACATTCCACAACCAGTAGATGCAAATAGCTCGCACCATAGCCTCGAAAATGACGTCGAAAAACTAAGAAAGGACGCGTCAAAAGGGACATTTAAAGGAGCCTAGCTCCATCTATTGAGAAATATGTAAATTAAAATCCTCCAAACATTTAAAAATAAAGGATCTATGTCCGCAGAAATTGACAGGAAAATTATTAAATTGTAAACTTTTAAATTGACTATCAGCCACTTTTTTCGAAGGGAATTTATTATTGCAGATTTTTTTAGTTCTCAAAGTCTGTGAAAAAATTAAATTTTTAAATATTTTAATTTTGATATTAGAATGGAAATTCGATAATGCAATAAAATCGAATTCAAAATTTTCTCTTTTGTCATAGATGCCAACTGATAAATCTCCACTTAACCCTCCTGAGGTCAGGCCCGAGACTGTCTCGGGAAAGAAAACTCCCTCATAAGTGTCAGACCCGAGATTTTCCATCTACCAGTTTTTCTCCCCCCCAGGTGTCACGCGGCGACATAATGAGAGGGACTGTCTGTGGTCAGGGGAGGGTTAGTTTGAATAGATCTAGTCTTTTAACTCATATTGCGTTCAGCAGCGTAAAATCAGGGTCAGAAGTCCCCTGCGTAAAAATCGCAGATCGTTCTCAGTTGTTTTTCTGGATTTATAGAGTAAATGTGTATTCAAAATAAGTGTCAATGAACGGGCATAAAATTGAACGTTTATAAACCTTGAATATACCTATATACTTATTTTTAATAGACTAATCTATAGTATTTTAAAATTGTTTAACTAAAGAAACGTTTTTAATTGTAAAAAACAAATAAAAGGAATATAAAATAAAAAACTAATTGGTTGACAACTTTCTCTTTTATAGATTACTTTAACTTAAGGACATTCGAATTCAAATTGCTTTTGAAACTTTATTTTTGAATATAAAATACTATAGAGATATAAAAGATTTACTCAACATATGAGTACGTTTATACCTTTTAATGAAAATATTTTTTTTGTTTTCATTTATTAGTGTATTTAAAAAGAATAATGGACAAAATCTATGTAATCAACTTGAACTGTTTCATTCTGAAAAGATTAACATTGATTATATGAAATCATATATTTTCTTAACTTAATAATTTATTATAATTGGGAATTTTAAGGTTGTTGAGCATTAAATAAGATTCATACTTGGACTTTCTTTGGAATTATGAAATCTAATAAGTTTCTTTTTTATGTTTATGAACACTAACAAAAGAAAAGATAAAATTAATTTAATGACAACGCAGCAAGAAAATTTATCCCGTAGAAAAATTATAAAAGAAGTGTCAACCTAAGGCCATCTATCATTTTAAGATTTCAAAACACAGAAATGTTTCCCACAGTACCCACTTTAACTGATTCCTAGATACACTCTTAGTTACAAATACTAATTTATGAAAATTTAATGAAAAATAGATTCTAATCATATAGATAAACATTATAAATCGTCATCTCGAAATCCGAAACTTCGTATAAGATTCTTTATTTTAAAAAATTGTTTTCCTAAATGTGGTAAAAACAAAATTATGAGGTAGTGTTACTAATTGTGATTATTACAACACATTTGCAATGCACTGAATGGAAAATATATATTTGTTTTTGTTTCAAAAATTAAATATCTCGTACCTAACTTCGAGTAATAATTTCATAGTTCGAGGTAATAAAAATATTTTTATAAATATGTAGGGAGGAGAAAACAATGAGACGCACACATTTAATTTGAAACAAAAAGATTCATATCAAAAACTATAAAAATTTATTATTATTTAGCGTTTTAAGAAAAAATCTAAAAACGTTCACCGATAAAAACTCCAACTTGTTGCATTTTCAAATTGTAGCACATTCCCAACTTTTCTGAGAATACTCAAAGAAGGGTCAACAAAGGAAGTCATCTGTCACTGTCGCACGATGACAGGTCTAATTGCCCCCTACGTCGCGGAACTGACCGCAACAGGGGGAATGCATTCTTTTGTCCAAACCCTGACACTTTAGAGGTAAGCACTGCTATTTCGACCTGCCGGCAGGAGGGTTAAAATTTTAATTTCCAAATCTAAAAAGTTACAACTACTAGAGTTATTATTAGTTTTTATTAATTTCAATTCCCCCGGATAGCAATTAGTCAAGAAATAAAAGTTATCTGAATTCAATAATATAAAATCATCAATGTAACGAAAGCCGAAAAAATGTTATCCTTAATAAGTTTTCTTTCAAATGTATGCAGAAAAACATTAGCCAGAGCACTTGAAAAGGGGCTTCCCATAAGAATGCCTTGTGCCTGTTTGTAAAAGATTATGGTAAATGTGGAGTTTACGGTACACACCTGTTACTTGCCAATTTTTCATGGCGCAATTTCATTTGTCGTCGCTAAATACTGTTTTCGATGTGCAGTGAAATTTTTATTGCTCTCTCGCGCATGCCTCACCTGAAAACGAGAGATTGAGCACGCAATGCCAGTGGCATTTTAAGCGTGTACCGGACAAATTTTTTAAACTTAAAATAACATCAGCGGTTTCGCTTTCAGCATAGCAGGAAACTAGCAGCTTCGCTTTTTCATTGAATGTTAGGAATCTAAGTTTTTTTTAAAAAAAAATTATGAAAACTAGAATTTCCTAGAATTCCCCTACCCATAAGAATGTCTTGTGCCCGCTTGTAAAAGGCTATGCCATTCTAAAGGTAATTTTCACAAATGTTAAACTTGCAGAGTTCTAACCATTTAGTTTTTTCAATAATTTCACAGTTAAGGTACAAATCGTACGAAGTGTTGCATGCATCAAGCATTTTTTCTGCGGCAGACTAGTAAAAAAATTTCCAAAATCAAAGGTGGGCACACATTGAATTTTAGTATCTTAAACAAATCTAAAACTTCAGTGTTACTGTCAATAATAAAATATTCTTCATCTTTAATTGTAGCTAAATTAATTTTGAGGAATTTAAAGAAGAATTTTCCTATATGATTGTTATAACTTCCGGTGATACATGTAACATAACTGAATTTTAAAGGCTTTTTATGGAATTTGACAGTAGGAAATAAGTAGGGGTAATTTAAGGAACACATTTTTTTATTGAATTGAAGAATGCTTGCCTATTTTTTAGCGTAGGCAAGCATTCTTTTGTCTATTTCCCTCTTTCTACTTGTAAGAAGATTATAACCCAGATAGCACGTAAGTTTGCAGCAAGTTTGATTTTGACTTGATATTACCTTTTCATCGCAAATTTGACGCCTCAAGCTTGAAGCGAACTTGTATCAAGTTTGCCGTGACAACTAGCGCCACCTCCTTGCAATGCAAATTTGCTGCAAGTTTGCAAAACAAGCTTGATGCAAAGTACAAAGAGCCAATTATCTTTGTCTCTGTTTTAAAAAAACATCCGATTTTTAATAGCATCTCCTAGACCGTCCTTCTTTTCATTAATTCAATAAATCAATGATAATTTGCAAAAAAAACTAACTTTTTTATAAAAAAAAATTTGAAACATTTTCCACATCTTTTTACTAAATATAACACTCGCACTTTAAAGAAAACTATATCGCCTTTTTCATAATGCTAAAATTTTAACGTTTATAAACAAAATTAAACCGAAAAAACAGTCAATGTTTGTTGAAAAATAATAACTTATACATTTTGTCCCATTTTAAAGTAATTACTTTTTAAGTCTAATTTCACAATTTATTCTACTAGCAAAACGTAGTTATTAGCGAAAATCGCTCTCTCTTTGACTTCAAATCATATTCTCGACTTAAAAAATTAATGAAATCAAGAAAATAGTTTAAAATAAATCGTATACGAATCGAATCGCACGATGTATTAGCGAAATCTATCTTCTCTTCTCAGAGTACTGGCCGAATGGTTAGCGCGTCTGCTTCGGAACCGGTAGATCGCGAATTCTATCCCGGGTTGTGTTCGTACTCTGTTTTTGCTATAATTTGCAATGAATTTTCAATGCAAGCTTGCTGCAAATTCGTCCCATGGTGACTTCGAAGCTTGCGTTAACTTGCTGCAAACTTGTTTCACACTTGCACTCTTTTAGTGTGAAACTTGCTGCAAGCTTGCAGATTTGCAGTGCAAGTTTGTTGCAAACTAAAATTGCTATCTGGGAAGTATTTTTTGAAATATATTCTTTGACCAGAATTTCTTTGAAGTGAATAGGCCGCGGTGGCCTAGTGGTAAGGCCTCGACCTAGGGACCGGAGGGTCGCAGGTTCGAAACCCGATTCCACTGAAGATCCGTCGTGTATGGGGCCTGCTGCACGCTAAATCATACGTAGTGGCCAAACGTCCTCCCGTTGGTGTGGCGCAAAAATACCCACACTGGCCCGGCCTACCCAAAAAGGGTGTAAGGCCGGTAGAGGACCAGTGGGGAGACCTCCACCAGTATGTGGAGGACGGGATTTATTGGGTACAATAAAAAAAATGATACAAGCATTACCCGAACAGGGGCAGTAATTTTAAATACAAGAGAGCTGGGAGTGTAAACATGGTTCAACCCACCTCGGTGGGGAGAAAATAGCTTGAATTACTGCTCGGGCAAACAAGGAACAGTAAAAATATATAAGTATTGAAAAAGAAACAAACAAATAAACACAGAAAAGCAGTAAAAATCAGATATATAAAAAGGTCAAATATTTTGAAATCCCATAATATAAAAACAAAACATACACAAACAAAATTACACATAAAACGACACATAAAACACAGATAGAAACTGTACCAAACATAGAATTAAAAATACATAAATTAATAATAATAATAATAATAATTACTTCTGAGATAGAGAGGAATAAATTCCTTTAGTCAACGGTAATGAACGTCCCGCGTAAAAGGGAATATAAAATTCTCAGTTACAGAATGTTTTTTTGAGTAACACTGCGCAAGTTAAAAATTACTTTATGTCCTATACAGGATAAAAACGGCCAATGGGAGAGGAAAAGGAATGGAATTTTGTACTCTAAAAATAAAAACAAGGTCAAAAAGTAGAATGCATAGCCCCCCCCCCCCAAAAAAAAGTCTAAACAACGTTAGAGCATTGACAATGTGGCAACAGGCTTCCAGAACTGCGGAGAGACTCGGGAATTGGAACAGTCATCAGTTGTCGGGGCCAATGGACCAATAGCTGCCATAGGGCGCCAAGAGAATCCCACACCAAGGAACCGACAGGGTACAATAAGTTTTAAAAAAAACACGCAAAAACAAGTGGAGAGCGCTATAAACCTATAGAACTGTCATTCAGTGAAAAATTAAATAAAAAATAAAAAGTATTTCTTAAAAAGCTCAACTCATGTAAATAA
This sequence comes from Araneus ventricosus, assembly GCA_013235015.1. Classification (NCBI taxonomy): domain Eukaryota; kingdom Metazoa; phylum Arthropoda; class Arachnida; order Araneae; family Araneidae; genus Araneus; species Araneus ventricosus. The sequence continues at coordinate 41,815 of BGPR01000840.1, read as the reverse complement.
TAATAATAATAAAAAAAGAAAGACTCAGCAGGTGGAAAGTCAGGAGCACAGAATGCTGAACTGTAGAAAGTGTGAAATAAAAACCAATCCTGAGAGGAGATGTCAAGTGAAAAGTCCTTGGCAAAATGGTAAAAGATAAAAAGAGTAAGAACAGTCTTTCAATATGATAAGATAGAAGTAACACGGACCCTCGAGACATCATTGGAGTCAGTTATGGTCTCTCTCCCGGGTCAGTGTATCGCAAATGTTCCTGCTGGTCCTGAAAGCGCCTTCCATTTTGGTGACAGCCTGTCTATTTGTTAAGAAATTGTTAAACCACGCTTTTTTGTGTTCATCTGCGGGTTTAATTAGATGGAACTCTTTGGTGAGGGAACAGGAGAAGATATAACGATCTGCATCACCCAACATTCCGCAGATACAGTGTGGAGAGTCTAAGAATTTAAAGCGATGAAGGTAAGATGGGAATGGACCATGTCCACTGAGAAAATATATTAAAAACTTATTATGGATTAAAAATTTTGGGCTTACCTGATTAATGTAACCTCTCACCCTAATTCCCGAAGCTGAATCGTAGCTATTCCAGTATTCATTCCATTCGTTTACTATGCAATTCTTTAGGAGGCCTTTGAGGTGGGAGTAGGGAGCAGGAATGACAAATTTCTCACCGGATGTTATGGCCAATTTGGCTTGTTGGTCGGCCAATTCGTTTCCAGGAATTCCCACATGGGCTTTAACCCAGGAAAGGCCGACCATGTTCTTTGCCTTAAAGATGTTTGATTTTATTTTGTTAACGAATTCAGATCTGGTATTTGCGCTATTAATGGCAGATATCGAAGAGAGGCTATCAGTATGTATGTTGACTTTCACTTTCTGTTTGAGCCCAGTTGACTGCGAATTCAATTGCGGCTAATTCTGCCTGGAATACCGAGTTGAAGGTGTTCAGTTTAAATAGATAGTTCTGGATATTAATTTCATCTTTGAGAATACACACGGCGAATCCAGTCTCATTTTCGATTCTGGATCCGTCCGTGTATATCTCATAGTCGGCATTTGAGATTTTACTGTCTAGGTTAATAAGTTTCTGTCTGGAGAGAATGTTTTTAAATGGCACGTATTTATCCAAGAGATTTATATCGAAAATGGTGTTAAATTCATTAGACCGGTTAACCCAGATCCGGAATTTGATAAACTCAGCTTTGGCTACTATGTGAAGAGGAGGAATTCCGGTGAGTACGTTGAGAACATTGGTGGATGAAGTGCGGAAAGCCCTTGTAAATTTCAGTAAGAATATTCTTTGAATGCTATGAAGTCTATCGATTTGGTTCTTTGTTAAGGCCCCTCCCCAAACACTTGCACCATAGAGTAGAGCCTTTTCAGTAACGGTGTAGTACCAAATTTTTAAGAGATTTGTTGTAAAGTTAATTAAATCACTAAAGGTCAATTAGGACAATTAATTGTTAAATTCTAAGTTGTAAAGTTTAAGTGAGTTACTGAATGTCAATTAGAATATTTAATTGTTAAATGCTAAAAAGGAGTGAAAGTTAAATTGTTTATCGTAAAGTTTGATTAAATTATGTAAAGCTTAATTGAAATATTTTTATTTATAAAATTCAAATTGACTGTTGGAATTCTAGAAGTCTGATATGCAGCCATGTTGTTATATAAATTAATTATTTCTCTTATATATTTTTTTTATTGTTAATTCTCCTTCTATAAATTTTGTTTTCATTTTTATTCAACCAAAATCAATTATCTTATTCTTTTAATATTCAAAAAAAAATATTAATTAGGAAAATTTTTTTTATTTCGGTTTAAGTAAAAGTTCAGCAAAGATAGGCTTCAAAACAGAGTGCAATGAACCTTTGTAGCAGAATAGAATTCCCGCCTTTCAAGCCTAGCTCGCCTCCCACCTTGCAAAGCTTAAGAAAAACACATGGCCCCAGATATTTTCCTCTTTACTTTTAAAAAACAGCCGTGGGTGTCCTTTTTAGAAATTGTCGGTAAAATTCTGATTCACACGCATTTTTGCAGCTGTGCTCAGTAGTTGAAAAAAACCTTTGACCCTTTTGGGGCGCAGTTTAATTGTGGGCCTGCAAACATACTTGAGAGACATTCCGTCCCTTTGAGGTAAAAACACCGCATTGAGAAAAATTCATTTTGGAATTTCCTTTCGGCTCTAATCCTGACAGAAATATGGGATTTTTCTACCCAAAAATTGCAGTTCAGAATTCCTTTCTGAAATTTATGGCGAGGGAGCACATCTTACTATTTCGACCCTTGACCCTGTGCGATTCGGAGCAGGAGTCCTGTACAATATCTTGTCAACACCTCTTAATTTTTTTTTCGTTAGAGAAAGTCCGAATCTTGTATACCACGTGGTTTAAGGGCGTGATTTAATCTAAGGGGTTGCTTGATTTTGAAAACTTTTAACCAATGAGGTCTTAATAAGTTGGCTACTTTGCGTAAAAGCCATCGCCAATAAAAATTTTAAAAAGGGTGTTTGGGGGTTCTTTTGGGACTGAGAGAGAGAGAGAGAGACAGACACGCGCAGGCGTGAAGACGAGGGCTGAGATGAGGGCAGACGAGAACTCCAATTTTGACTAAAAGGTCGAATTCAAAAGGAAGCGTATATGGAGAGGAAGATAAAAGACTCTTAGTAAAAGGAGATCAGAGAAACACTAAATTTTTGCATCTCCGTCATCGCTGTGGGATCTATTTCAAACTGTCGCTCAAAGATGTAAGAGGATTTCGTTTGGTGCCGTTTGGCGAGGAGGCAGAAGGTAGCAGCGTGTTATAGAGAGCTTGAAGGGTTTTTCCCTTGCGATCAGAGTTCGGCGTGCGAATGTATTCAATTCTTGGAAATGTCCTGGCGTGCAAAGGGCCTTGAATGCAGCGATACCAGGCAAAAAAAAAATATCCCTGTATCAGCACTATGGTTTCAGCGCGAACTGATTTAATGAACTCACTACTTGGGTCGATTAGTGTCAACATCCCATGAATTCTTCTCGAAGAAGGCTCCATTTCCCTGCTAGCCTACGAATGACTGTATATCCGCCAGCGACCATTGTAGTAAACTTTTCTGTGGCCGAATCGGATATATGATGTACCCAGCAGCGGCCTTCCTAAATCGATGGTCTTTCCAGCCATTGGCAGTTTCGTAAAATAAAAGAATAAAAAATAATCCTACAGGCACCACCAATATATGACCTACCCAACATAAAAAAAAACTTTCATGCATGGCCGGAAGATTTTCTATAGAGATGTCAAGATCAAGGTTTCCAGCGGTCATCCTAAAAACCAAGATAAGTGCCACTTAATCCTATTTTTATATTTTGTGAAACTAAATTAAACTAAAAAAAAATGTTATGAAGTAAATTTTAAAACATCAAATAATTTGATTTGCGGGAATTGTAACGGTAAATTTTAAACTTCAGATAATTTAAATTGTAACTTTTGAAATATACAATTTCTGTTATCAAATTATTAAGCCCAAGAAGAGTATAGAAAATAAACTTTAGGGATAGTGAAATGTATTCATAAATTAAATTGTAACAATGGCAAATTATAATTTTAGACATCAAAGTATTAAAAAAAAAAAAAAAGGAAAGGAAATTTAAGATATTCAAGAATTGTGATGAGGATAAAAATATTGAATTTAAAATAATTTAACATGTTGGAATGTTTATGATGAAATTAGAACTAAAAGGTTATAGTTAAAACTTTATATTATATGCTGTTTTGAAATTGTAATTATATTGATTGTCTAAGCAAATCCATAGAAGTTTTGTTATAATTTTCTTATATAGAACATCTAAGTATTTATAAAGTGTTATTTCCTTTTTGAAATGTTCTGACTTCAGTAATTATGCATTCTTGCTACAAAGAATCAAATGCATGATGTTTAAAAGCAGTGGTAACATTTGTTTCCATATGAACAATTTAGTTGTTATAATGAAATGAGTTATATATGTTGGTAAAAATATATGTAAATGGCTGAGTAAAATTTTAACATTATAAGGAGATATTTCTATTAATCTAAAATAACAATTAAAGTTTTAATTTAGAGATGGCCACTCTTATAATCCTAGAATGATAAGTCTAATATTTAAAAAATTTTGAATAGGCTGTAGGGTAGAATTTGGAATCATTAATGAACAAGTGATCTAAAAGTCTGTTTGGAAAAAGGGTCGACCCTAATACTGATGACTTACTTTAAAAATTGTTATGGATGTCAAGATTTAAAAATTTCTTGTATGTGTGTCAATAATATATGTGTATTTATGTGAAAAAGGTAACTTAATAAATTAATTAGGTTTAAAATTTGGCTTTGTTTTCCTTGTCAATGTGTAAGCACTGAGAAAGAATGTATTAAGTGTCAGGGTTATATTGCGGGTTTTAGATTTGTTCTAGAATTTAAACACAACGCTTTGGGTTAATCACTTTTCTAATTTATATTTTGGTAAATATGAATGTTATTAAAGGATATTTGAGATAGAAGCTAAGTTGAAAATGCATCTTATGCCTGTTGCTAAAATTTCATTAAGTGATGATGTTGAACAGTAGTTGAGAATTTGTTTGATTTTAATTGATGTTAGGGTTATGAGATTTTAAGATTACTGATTTGTATGATGTTCATATTGAGATTAAATAGCAGTAAATTTTGAACTAATTGAGCAACAGGTGTAGTTACATTCTAAATTACTGAAACTTCTAGTTTTTAAATGAGTAAATGATATAATAGAGATTCTTAATATCCTTAATCTAATAATTTGTTTAGTAATACTTGAATGCTTTTGAGTCAAGCAAAGGATCTCTAGAAATTTTTAATTTGGTTATGCTTATGTAGTTTGAGGAATTGCGAATTACCTATTTGAGTTATTGTTGTGGAGTATATGATTTTGGATATAGAGTAGATTAAACAAACAATCTATTGATTCTTCTAAAACAGTAAACAAGGTCAAAAATCAAATTAAAACTTCACGATACATTTGGACAGTTGCCACTTTCGATTGCCTGGCATATGTCTCTGGTCTCTGCTCAAATATTTTTTGCCCACTTTTGAGATTGCATAATCTATTGGTTGAAACTCTATACCTGACTGTTTTTCAAACCCCCTGACATCCTCCCAAATAGGTTCACAAAAGATCTTGAGCCAGTTGTTTCCCCATCTAAGTTATGAAAAAGATGATGGAAAGATAATGCACTGAAGTAAACGGGCAGGCCATCGCAGTGTTCGTCCAACACAGGTTTCGAGTTGACGAAAAGAACCACTTTTCCAAACTTTTTAAACATTTGTACTATCACAGCCAACGACGTCTAAGTCTTCTAGCGAAGTACTTATTTATTTAGTTTTGGTTCAATACTAGATGCAATGTCTTTGGCAGATCCGGAGTTCGGAGAAGCATAGCCATCATAAACTTAACCGGGTTCTTTGATGATAGAATAATGATCCTCCTTCACTGTTCGACGAAATTGTTTTTATTCGATCCTTTCTATAACTAAGGTGTGATCTTGTCTTCCCTCAAAATAAATACCACGTAGTTGTTCTGAATGCTGTTGATTGTTGATTTGTAAATCACACATATTATGGCTCTCTTAACATCTAATTTTATATCTATTCAAGAACTTTTTAAGTAACTGTTTTAGTAACTAAACCAAAGTCTTGAGGCACACACGACGCTATTGCAATAGCTGCACGGTCACATACTACGTAGCAATCGCTATTTAATCCTGCAGCTTTTAACTTTATCCTCATCTGATACGGAGATTTCTTCTCAGAGTAGAATGACTTGTATTCTTCATCAATACCCAAGTCAGCTAAACAAGTTAGCTGCATTTCATCAAACGGATCAGGCTCGTCCCTAACGGCTACAATGGGTTTAGAATTTCACTCTTTAAAGTGTAGCTTTTTCTTTTAAATATAGTTTTCAACTTTATTGTCTACTTTGTATCTAAAGTACCAATTTTTCCTAATCCATGCTTCCCCTCGAGGTAGGTATATCTTTGCTCAACGACGGGAATCTTGATACGTTTCTCACACGGATAGTTAAGAGAAATTGGAGAATTGGAAATTCGAGTTTTGCAATTAAAATAAAAATCACAAGATTACTTTAATGATTGCAATAAGAAGCTTCAATTTCTATTTGATTCTATTTTTTTGTTTGTTAGAATAAAGTTATAAAAGGGTGCCCAGCTGTCCCGTTTCAAAAACCGATTTAGGGCAACTGGGTAATAGAGTTCACAAATTGCTCTAGCACAGTTAAGAAGAGAGGCTATTCATGAAAGGAAGACATTTTGCTGCTTATACAATTCGAGACAGTACTCAATTCGAGCTAGTCTGATGAGTGCAGTTTTATAATTAAAATAAAAATTACAAGATTTTATTAATGATTGCAATAAGAAGCTTCAATTTCTGTTTGATTCAATTTTTTTGCTTGGTAGAATAAAGTGATAAAAGGGTGCAATCGTTGCCTCGTTCCAAAAACTGATTTGGGGCAACAAGGTTCATAGTACCCAATATTTCCAATTTAATGTATTTTGTACCTCAGTCATCAAACCGTAGCTGCTAAACAAATATAATAAGTGGCAGTGTTAGAATAATTAATACATTTATATCCGGTTCTTCCTTCCTCCAAATCCTCAAAATCCATACGGCGGCACTGAAAACAATTACAATATTATCAAAGACTATGTATTGGATTTACAGGGTATCTGCCAAAATACAGTGTTACAAAATCATGAATTTCCATGACTTTCCCTGATTACGGCCAATAATTTTCCATGACTTAGAAATGCTTTAGTTAAAGTATACACGAATTCAAAGTCTTATGTAAATGCAAACAAAAGGTATGCGTTTGGAGATAATACAGGAATTTTGGGATAGAAAAAGTACTTATAAATGTTTACAAACTCGTGTACATAGAAATAAATTAATGACCAAACGAAAGCAAGTTTGCATTTTATGAAAGGATCTTTCATAGACGTTTTCAAAGAGGCCTTAAGTGTGCTATCAGTATATTTTAATTGTGATAGATACTTCATGACTGGCTCAACTATTTCAATGGCTCTTGCTATGAAATCACTGTTTTCTAGCCATCGAACTGCACAAAATTTTTTCGGAAAAATAGAACAACCTGCAATTCTAGTAAAATCTGCTCTTCTAGCTGAAGAATCCTTAAATAAATAATATAAATTTCTTAAACTTATTATTAGGCGATTAAAGCCTAGCGAATCCATGACAGCCTATAGTTTTTCATGACTTTTACTCAATTTTTTCTGAAAATTATGTCTTTTCATGACAAAATTAAACCATTATCCAAATTCATGACTTTTCATGACTTTACCTGACTTTCCAGGTGCGCGGAAACCATGGATTTATATCAGGATTAGAAATATACTGGGAAATTTGTTGCAATTGTGAATAATAAATTAAAAATTAGTTATAATTTTTGGGTAGGATACGTTGTAAGTGGGTAGCATAGGAAGACATGTTTTTGTATAATCATTTTGAAATAGTTAAAATTATCCAATCTCATCTCCTAAGCAATTAAATAAACGTCGGATATATATAAGATTCCTGATTTATCTTCATTTTAAAGATATTATGATCAGTAAATTAACTTTTCGAAATATTGTTGATGTTTAATTTATTTAGGATAAGTTAGCTCTGGTATTGTTTAATATTCGACTATTAAATATTAAGTTCTTGAGATAACACATTATGTTTGAGAATCAACTTATTTTAATATTTTCAAACTCGAATACGTTATTTTAGATGTTTTGTTATTTAATTTAGCTTCGAAAATTCTCTTAAAAAATTTGTTGATAAATTTAATTTTTTACATAACATCTTACAATTTCTAGCGGTTTCTGAAAATTGTATGGCATGAGATTTCCATAAATGTATTGTTTGCTGACTTCATAATAAAAAATTATATTTCCTGCTGTTTTGTACACAAACTCATATTCGCACACCTATGTGCACGCACTCAGAATAATGAAATAAGGATTATATAAGATAAAAATACCTCATTATAAGTTATTTGAGAGTATTTAAGATGCGGTCAGTCTACTTCTGCGATAGAGTTTAGAGTCACTCTCACTTACAACTGCAATAAATATAATAATTTTTTTTATTTTTACCATGTAAACAATACTTAAATTTTGTTAAGTAATAAAAAACACTCCAGATACTGAAATATTTTTTTTCTTTACTATTTCTAAGTTTTAGAGAGGGGGTGACCAATTACTCTGACGAGATAGGGAATTGGGTACCATTGACTACATATTAATAACCTAATTTTTACACCTAAACAGTTGATAAGTTTCAAAACATTTCCTATACCGGAATAAAAGGTACACTTCACTGAACATATTCATATATTATAGTAGTACAAAAAAGGAAAATTATAGCAAGTAGAAACTTTAAACTAAGAATGAATTTGTGATGTTGCAAAATTAGTACCCATTTACCCCGTTTTACCCTAAATAACTTTTAATTGCGCATTTGCGAAACATAAAATAATTTTTCTTTCAAACTTTCAAAGCCAGATATATAGGGCAGGTTGCATAAAAGTTCCATTCGAATGCCGTTGAGATTCAGAAAGATAGGTGCACTGTAGCGAGCTGAATTTCGGTCGCACTCTAAGAGAAGCTAAATGATGAGGGGTTTTTCACAAACTGAAATAATTTAAACTCGAATTTTGAATATTTATATAGAATTGTATAAAAGTTAGAAATATGCTAAATACTCATGCGTACTTACAAAATTTGGTTCAAAATTTGCATTGAAATAAATTTGGCATTATAAATAACAATAAATATTATTAAGTTAATCTTATTATTTGCAAAAAACATTAGTATCGTTGCAGTATTACATACACGTTCAGTGTTTCCTTTCAATGTGATGAAAATTTAAAAAATTTTCATTTAAACAAGAATTATACTTAACTTTTGGACATGAGTGTATATCAAGTTATATAATGCTAGAATTCTGATATTTATACAAGTAACGCTATTAACGTAATAATATTTATTGTTATTTATAATGCCTCATTTACTTCAATTTAAATTATGTACAGTCCATCAAAAAAGTATTCGAACGCTCCTCGCGTTATTGTTGAACTAATTATCACACAATAAAACTGTAAATGCCTGTCGCCGTATAGAAATGTGTCCTCTATTTAGTGTAATAATATTTTTTCATGCAAGGTGTCGTCTTCATATTTAGATTTACACAAACTCAGTTTTTTCAAATGGCAGCACCCGATTTTGAATAAATATCCAGATTCTGCAGATTAAATTAGTTCGAATACATATATCATTTTGTAATTTTGAGTAAACGGATGACGAGTTCTGAACACTTGAAATTTGGAATTCCTAATGTTAAATGATCATTCCATTTTTTTCAATATATCTCAAGATAAAACGAATCTTAAACAATAATTGTTTTATATATTAAAATGCTTAATAAATTAAACAAAAGTTATTAATTTTTTTAAAAATACGAGTATATTTTAAAATATGTAGCAATAACCAAAAGCTTTCAGAACAGCATGATTTTTGCTTTCTTACAAATGATTTTAAATACCGCTTGGTGGAACATTTAAAAATTATTTTTTGGATGGAAAATCATTTGGTTTCGTTTAGCAGAATTACTCATTTATAAAAGAATATTTCAAAAAGTAAGCATCTATCCTTCATTTTTTAGATTCTCTAAAAGTTTTTCTGTTTAAGTTTGCTTTATTTAATATTAATCTCTGAAATTATTATTCAGAATTTCTGATTATTTTAACAACATTCTACAAGAATTAGACAATGTAACGGGAAAATAATCAGTCTTTATCAATCTCGTTTTTCTTCCAGATAAATAAGTCGCCAACTTGAAATCCACTTATCAACGGTTTCGGTATGGATAATAGAAGGCAAAAAATATAAAGAGGAGACTTGATAAAAAATAGAGATATCGTTATCAAGTTTGATAGATTCCATGTCATGTCGCATGCAACAGGTCATTGACAGAAACACTGGTTATATGTCTTGTTAAATTGTGAATAATTAATGACTGATATATTAATGCATATAAAATGTATCATTGTTTAACCCTTTCGCGTTCATTGGCCACACATTGAGTAATATTCAACTGCGCATGGGCGAAACGTAGCGTAATTTTTCTTTCATAACTTAAGAGCCAGATATATAGGACAACTTATATAAAAATTCCAGTTCAATACAGTTAGTATTCACAAAGATATCGGCATTTCAAGAGCTAAATTGCTTTTGATCTCTAAGGGAAACAAAATGACGAGAATTCTTGCACAAATTGATGTTGTTTAAAATTGAATCTTCGAAATTAATATTGAAAATTATGAAGATTAAATATCCTGAATACTCACGAATACTTATAAATTAAATATATAATTTAAATTGCATGTCGATGATAATTCATTAGGAGGAAAAACAGCCCGTTACCGTTCATTGGTTTCACTGTGAAACCAGAAATTTCTTTAAAATAAAAAATGCTAAACTCTTTTCCTTTATATATTTATGATTTTTATATTTCATTTATATATTTTTCCTTTATATATATCTGATACACATTTTTGAAATAAGTTTAATAATTTTCAAAACGAAACATGTAGTGAACTTGAATGGTTAACTGTTAAATTATGTATACAGAATAGAATGAATAAAAAGTATTATGTATATTAATTTTTGCATTGGTTTGCTGTTATTTTCCTGTAAATAAACATGTAAATAAAATCATGCATTTCGAATTCTTATTTAGTGATGTTACATTGTCTCTAACGGTAAATTAAAAAAAACTCCAAACATTCCTAGAGAAAAAATACCGCTGAAATGAAAATTTGAATAAAGAAAAGTTTTAACAGAGTGATTTATTTTCTACTAGCTGATATGCCCGGCGTTGCTCGGGGTAAAAATATGTTCAAGAATCTCGTAGTCCTTCGTACTCCATTTTCCCCTTCCCATCATAGCTACGGCAACAGCCGAAACTCTTTCATATCTTGTATTTTTTGTAATTATTCGGAGTACAATTCTCTTGTCTTTAGTGTTTTTGTCACTGACCGGAACAAAAACCGCATAGTGTTCTTTCTTTTTCTCCTTAGGACCTCTCCCTCCTGTAGGAAGTGGGCTCAACAATCTTGAGGGATTTTACACACTCATTATGATCATTAAAAATTTGTAAAATTAAATGAAGCATAGCGGAAAGAGAGTAATTAACATCATTTTGTTGTGGTGCAAACATATTCAAATAGGTATATGCTATGAAATAAAAGCTAAATAAAATTTCTGCCTTTCTGTTAAGATTCAAACAATATTTTTATCATAACTTTCACTATGGTGAAAATACCGGAATGAACGATTTGATAAAACGATCAATGGTTTGAATTTAATTACAATAACAGAAAGCATTGCTACAAATTGTGTATGAAATAAATTTGAAATGTTTATTAAATTAAGGAAAAAAACTCGTGGCATTTAAATTGAAATCATTAAAATGATAATTTTCTGCTCTTTGCGATGGTATGTAAATAATTTACGTGCAATATATTTTTCTGAAATTATTGGCGAAAAACTGAGATAAAACGACGATAATTGGCTTAATTTTCGTTATTTAATTAAATATCTTAGAAAGTAATTTTTCGAAAGTTTGAAAAGGCAGAATTAATCTAGGAGCGAACCCTAGAAGGGCGTGTGCAAATTTCATATCAAGACTATTCACCGTTTAGGAGGAGTTCTTGAGACAGATTGACCAGTACTACATCTTTTTTCACCTTCGCTTTTTCCTCTTCCTACGATAGGAACCGGACTAAGTAGTCTTGAAGGTTTAGCACACACTCATTAGGATCAGTTAAAAATGTGTGAAAATTAAACAAAACATCGAGAGAATAATTCACTAACGTCATTGGATCACTGTGTAACCGTATTAAAAGATGTAAATGCTACGACAACAGGAAACCGGAAGTGTAAAGTCTCCTTTGATGTCTATGCTCCAAGAAAACAATATTTTCGTATATTAACTTTAATACTGGCAAAAGCCCGCGCGCGAAACAGTAAATTGGCTTAAATTTATTTCTATAAGAATAAAATTATTTTTAGAAATTGCGTTAAATATATTTTTTAAACCTTAATAACAATCAGATAAAACACTTCATCGCAATGGAATTAATATCATTGAAAAGATAATTTCCTGCCCTTCAAAATGACATAAAAATAATTGTTGTCTAATAAATATTTCAGAAGTTATTGGCAAAAAACATCTAAGCATTAGGCTTAACAGCGGCTATTTTTCGTTATTTAATTAAATATCTTAAGAACTAATTAACTCTGAAAGTTGAAAATAGCACGCCATTTGATCACTGTGTAACCGTATTAAAAGCTGCCAATGCTACGACAACCGTAAACCGGAAGTAAAAAGTCTTCTTTGTTGTTTATGCTCAAAGAAAACAATATTTTATTATATTAACTTTAACACTGGCAAAAGCCCGCGCGCGAAACAGTAATTTGGCTTGAATTTATTTCTATAAGTTTAAAAAGCATTGTTAGAAATTGCGTTAAAAATATTTTTTTAAACCTCAATAAAAATCAGAGAAAACACTTCATCGCAATGGAATTAATATCATTGAAAAGATAATTTCCTGCTCTTTAAAATGGCATAAAAATAATTGTTGTCTAATAAATATTTCAGAAGTTATTGGCGAAAAACGTCTAAGCATTAGGCTTAACAGCGGCTAATTTTTATTTAATTAAATATCTTAAGAACTAATTAACTCTGAAAGTTGAAAATAGCACCGTTGACCTAGAAACGTGCTCTAGAATGTCGTGTGTAAATTTCATGTCGCTACGGTACACCGTTCAGGAGGAGTTCTTGTGACCGACAGACGGATACATGTATTTTCTGTTTTATATTATAGATGTTTGCATATATCCCTATAATCGTTTTTCGTTTATATCTCCGGTTATTTTGAACCTATTTACCTCAAATTTTATATCTGGAGATTTTTTTGTCATGCGGATTCTTTTAAAAGATAAAAAGCTGGAGGTTGCGTTTGGAAAATTTGAAGATGATACCAACATAAAAATGTAGACGGCCACCTACGCAAGTGCAGTTCACATATTTTAAAGAGGACATACCTCCAAATTGATAGATGCATTTTAGCTGAATGTAACTTTTATAGATTAGGACAGTGTTTCTTAACCTTTCAGTATTTGCGACCCAATTTTCAATCATAATTTTCATCTCCCTCCCTCATACAATAATAATTTATACAATAATGTATTTTTGGTATTTTGACGCTAAAGCTGCACTACGACCTAATTACAAACCTTACAAATTACCAAGAATAAGTAAATTTATTGATTTTTTGCTACACCGATCCGCTGTATTGACAAAACCTGATTTCTCTCTCTTATTATCTGTTTGTCTGTCTTACGTCCACCATATCGGACATTCTCGCGGCTTCGCGAGAAATCCGTCGAGAAGAATCACTAATAATTATTAAACTTCCTTTTATTTCAGTATTGATAAGTTGATTATTAAATACATTGTGCAGTACTGATACAATCTATTTATAAGTACAGGGTGTTCATTAATTATTGTCGGGGTTTCCGTAACTCATAACTTTCGAATAAAAAATATTACGCAAAAACCGATTACGTTATTCGTAAATTACAACTGAAAGAATTTTATTAATGATATTAAAATTATTATTAATGATTAATGATTAATTATAAATTATTATAATTATTAATGATTTTCCTGCGAAGTGCTCGGTCTTCCCGCTCCCTTTCGGTGTAGAACGCTACCAGTTTCCTGAAATTGTGTTAACCAGCGTCTGATAGAATTATCCGAAGGAGGATCTTTCTTGTACGTGGTCCTGAAGCGACGTTGAGTAGTTATGACTGATTTAGTTTCGAAAAACCACAATACACACATTGCCTTTTCTTCCACGGTCGCCATTTTTACTTATGACGTCATAATTACCCAGACTGCAAATGCGCTAAGATCGCTTTGTTGCCACGTAAAATTCTTTGAGTTGTAATTTACGAATACGTAATCGGTTTTTGCGTAATATTTTTTATTCGAAAGTTATGAGGTACGGAAACCCCGACGATAATTAATGAACACCCTGTATATTATATCAGTGCAAATGTGTATTTTATTATGTCAGAATGTATTTTGTCTTACTTTCCTTTCAGTAAAATAATCAATTTTTTAATAATATTTTCTTTTCGATATGCTCGTCCCCCGCCAATTCAGTGTTATCACGCCCCCTGGGGGGGGGGCGAGCACCACAGGTTGAGAATCGCTGGATTACTACAAATAAGAAGTGTTCGGATACTTTTTTGACGGACTGTGCCCAATTTATAAATATGCGTGGGAATTAGCACTTTTCTATCTTTCATAGAATTCAACTATTTGAAGATTCAAGTTTTAAAAATATCTATATCAAGTTGCGAATGGATTTTTATAGCCATTTATACAACATAATATAAAACAGTCAGGTAACTTTCATCTCTTAAATTTCCGTTGAATATTGCAAGAATTGCTTTTCTGTATCAAACAAATTATAGTGAACGTGAAACGGATTATATTTATATTAAGGAAGCAGATATTAGAACAGTAGTATTCAACTAAAGGAAAATATATCTATTTTCATAACTTTTGATTGTACAAATATGGTAGTTTCTACAGTTTCTGATAATTTTCAATATTTAAGACAAACATTTATTAATAGTAAAGCTATATAAAATAGATTATTTAGACATTATTTTGCAATATTACTGCATATACATATATTGTATATATCAGAGCACAAATACAAAATTTTGAATAGACAGAAATTACATAGTACAAAATCAAAATAACAGGATAAAAATATTGGACATAAAAACATAAAATGTGTGAAATGGAATTGAACCTCATGGATTGGACCCTACATTTATTATTATTTAAATGCTATTCTCCATTATCTGATTTTTTGTAATCTATTTATCATCTTTCAAAGTTTGATGATCTTTTACTCATAATTTCCGATTTATTTTTACTGCTATTTCAAACTGGACAAAAATTGAGATTTACAAAACATAATGCATAGGGAATTTCTTTTTCATATTTTTGTACCTCAACCGAAATGAATATAGTGATTTTTAAGACAAGATTCATATGAAAAAAAAAAACATAGAAAATAGTGTCATAAATGTCCAATATGCAGTATTAATACCAAATGAAGAAATATGTGGATGAGAGAATGCATCATTTTACAGCGAAAATAGGAAATTTAAATTAACTTCCAAAAAACTACGCGAGACTTTGTAAGTTCGAAGATACTTTTAATTATTAATTATATAAATATATATGATTATATTTAATTTTTAATTTTTTTGTTTTTAATTTATCATGAATGATTAATAAAAGTAATCTGGCCAACATCTGTGTTGTGAGATAAGCTAAAAAAAACTGCAGAATTAGTATTTATCTTCAGCTTAAAAGTAAGTTTCGGAAAAATAGTTTTGAGCATTTGTCTTCTGCAGGGAAAGATGCCAAAATTGTACCTCGGCCAATTGTCGATATATCTAAACGAGAGTGTAGAGAAATTTCATTTCACCTCCCAAAATGTTTAGTTTAGAGTGGCAACACTGTCACCTTGCACGTGGTCATCACGGGTTATAAGTTTTTACTTTCTCGTATACGAAGAAGAGAAAGTATTGTAATCGTCAAAAAATTCGAACTCGAGATTTTGACGAATCTCCACGTTTTAGACCTCCTTGAGTCCGAAAAACGCAATTTTGGAATTATGTCTGTCTGTGTGTCTCTCTGTGAACACGATAACTCGAAAACTGTTAGAGCTACGGGGATGAAATTTGGTATGTGATTTCTGTACATAATTTGTAGGTTTCTATCAAATTTTGGACAAAATCTGTCCACGGGAAGTCTGTCTGTCTGTCCGCGGTCATGCGAACACTATAACTCAAAAACTTGAATAGCCAGATGGCTAAAATTTGGTACACAGTTTTATCGTCATGAATGTAGGTCCGTATAAAATTTTGGGCCAAATCCGTCAAAGTGTTGACTGTCTGTCGGTCTGTATAATTTACTTTTGAAGAATCCGTATCTTCACTCGCATACGTACTGGAAGCAATCTTCTGTGCTCGCGAAAGGTAAGGAATTTCATTACCGAGTAGCGAATTACGTCAGTTTGTCCTTGAGCCAGTAAGAGTGGAAGTGTGTGATACATGCATTACGTCAGTTTGTCCTTGAGCCTGTGAGAGCGGAAACTCGTTACGCATCTCTTCGAATTTGATTCTTTACCTAGATATTTTTCAATCACTATATTGAAAAACCTTCTGATAGTCATTGGCTTCTGGATAACAAGAGGTTCGAATTTTTTTAGCCACGCGGGGGAAGGGGAAACGGCACATTTTTGGGGAAGTATACGAGAAAGTTTAGGGGAGAACACTCCCGCTGGTTTGAAATGAAACAATTTTTCGGATGCTGGTGCAATTTCGGATGCCGGAGGAATTTTCCTCCTATTTTCAAGAAAAATATTTTTTTATATATATTTTTCACCTGTTCCTCTTTCAGCTCCATGATTGACACACGTTGAAAGAATTTTTTATCAATAAAAACATAAATAATTACCAGGTAGTAAATTAAAATAATATGAGAGGAGGTGCTGTGCCTCGGCCAAGTGCATCATACTGTACTTTGGCCACCTGTAAACACCATAGAGCAGTGTTGCATCAACATCAAAATGTGGGTTTTAGAAAAATTTTTGCCGTAATTAAACACACAAAATATTATGCGGGATGGTCACGGGCCAGCCGCATGAAGAAGTCGTAGTGAAATTCCTAACACAGAAAGAAAATGTATTTGCATAGGCAGATTTTGAATGTTTTCAATATAAAAGTTGTAGATATTGTCATGATTTTGCCTGCACTGTTAGTTTATCACCGAGGCTAATAAAAATTTCCGGTTTCATTTTATAACTATAACATTTATTATTTTAGTTTATTTCCTAGTTCGGAGAATTGTTTTTTTTATATAAAGAATTTGTTTTGTTGCTCTATTAACTCTACTAATAATAAAGGAGAATGCGTGTGTCTGTGTTTCTTTGTGAGTCTTGGTCTTCTACAAGACAGATCGCTGGATCTAGAGCTACAAAATTTGGCAAAATATGCTTTGGAAGATGTGAATGTGCACCGTGGAGAGATTGTTTCGAAAATTTAATTAGAATTTCATTTAAACAAAAATTGAGTAAAATTTTTGCGTTTGTTGGCGATAACTTTCAAAAATATTTTAACACAAAATAAATTCTTACCACTCCTCAAAATTTAAAAATTAACTTTTTAATGATGTGAATGAAATTGACGCCCGATTTTTTTCTAATTTTAGCAATGTTTTTAAAAAACATTTTTATGCATAATTTACAACAATGCTTTTGGTTGCTGCAAACAACTCAAACAGTCTCCATTGTTTTTACAAATATTTGATTGTGTGTTTCTCTTCTGTATTTGAAATATAAGAAATGAAGATTCTGCTTATTTTTTTATATTCTTTGGTAATAGCGAGATTAATTTTGCTTCATTTTTTATGCATCAATTTTTTTAGAAAGCTGTCAGTTCTTTTAGATAAAAAGTAAATCGGGAGGTAAAAAGTTTTTCTTAAGGGAACCATGAATACTAAATTGTGCATAACGGATTCAACTGAATAAAAAAAGAAAAGTTTTCTCGGCAAGCAAGGTGGTCACGTAGGCGGCTAGTAGTTACACTGTGATTTTTCTTTTATTTTTTTAAAGACTAGTAGTTTTTTTCCTAGTCCGAATAATTTTAAAGTCCTTAATATATATTTTTAAAGACTAGTAGCTTTTTTCCTAGTCCGAATAATTTTAAAATCATTAATAATATATAACTTGCTTTTCTGCAAACAAAGTTTCTAAAAGTTTTCTATCTACATATTTTTAAGAAAACCAACTTCTTTTTTCAGTTCTGATATAGTTCATCTATCATATCCACCTAAATTTCGTGCAATGATTTAGAAAAGCTTAGTTTTGTACCAAATTCACACGGGAAATGTAATAGTTTGTTGCCCTGGCCAAGATACACCATAGGGTGGAAGATACAACCTTGGTTAAAGATTTTTTTTTTCAATTTTACATTTCTACGCAATAAGTTGGAGAAAATACTAAAGGGGATTAAAAAGCTGATTTCATGATGTTTGTAAAGCAGCCAAAAATTTCGGTTTTAGACTTGATTTGACCATTTTTTCTTCAAATGATATAAAAAAACGGCCGAGGTACATGGCCTCCCCTATATAAATTCACGCCTCAAAATTTTTTTAAAATCATGAAATGAGAGACGAAGCAAATAATATAATCAATGTGCAGATTTTGAATATTTAATAATAAATATAATTTTTTTTCTATCACACTTTATCATACTTCAGCATTTAGCATTAAATTAATCCTTCTTAGAGATTTATGCATCACTCAAGTTATTAGAAAATAACAGCAATATGTTCAGTAGTAATGCAGAAAGCAATTTTGCTAAGAAAACTTTTGTGCATTGTATTTTTTAAATGGATTCTGAGATTACTTCGATAATACTTAAGTTATGATATACTTTTGCCAATTTAAAACATCTTAATTATAATGAATTAAAAAGCAATGTATTAGGTATTTATACTAATTAGAAAGTTCCACACTATAGTAATTTTAAAATGTAATTATTATTAATAAAAATGTGGATATCATCATTAAAAGTACTTAACATTATATTTTAATGAATGATAAAACGAAATGTAAAATTCAAATGTGTAATGCTTTCAGAGGGACCCCAACAATCTTAATCCACCCCTGGTGAAGGTTTTATAAAGATAATTAAAACCGCTTCTTTCGCTGTTGGTTAAAATTTTTAATGGCGGTAATTCAACATTTTTTCAATGCAAATTTACAGTCTGTCTAAGGATTTTATTAGCAGATTTAAACTATTTAACTATTGAAATCGGATCTCCGTTAATTTTAAAAACTTTATTTAAAATTACTTAACTTTATTACTTAAATCTTTAACTTTATTACTTAAATCTTTAACTTTATTACTTAAACTTTATTATTTAAAACTTATTATTTATTATTTAAAACTTTATTATTTATTTATTTTATTATTTATATTAAACTTTTAACTTTATTAATATTATTTATTATTTAAAACTTTATTATTTATTTATTTTATTATTTATATTAAACTTTTAACTTTATTAATATTATTTATTATTTAAAACTTTAACTTTAATACTTAAAATTAAAACTTTATTTTAAATTACTTAATGATGAATAAAACATCTTTTAGCTTAAGGATCTGACCAGAATTAGAAATCTGATTTTTGATCTGAAGTTAAATTTCATCACTGAACGCATCAATACAGTTTTCAGAAAATTAAATCAATCTTCTGGGGAACCAGCATCTAAATAAAAACCTAAAAACTTTCATCAGTCGATACACTAAGAAATCTTGAAAAGAACAGTTCTACAGAAAAAATAGGAAAATATTCCAGAAAGAAACAGTCTCACAGACAGAAAACCGGATTTAAGAGTACTTACAGATAACGCTGGATTTGTAGGTACAGTATGCCTGAAAATAATCATTTCATTATTTAAAACTGTTAAAGAATTACAAACAATTTATTTAAAACCTGTCCAAATCCAGACGATTTTTCAATCCAGTAAAAAAAATTAATGTAGTTTACTTCCCACATTGGTTCGAGATGTCGAATTCCTATGGTTTACAAAAATAAAAATTCTCTTCTAAAATAAAAGGATAATATTTACTTACTTCACTAAATAAGAGAAAGACAACAAAACAGTATTCGATTTTCAACATCATTAGCTGAAACAATTGAAGATTTTGCATCATCATTCCAGTCATAATAACGCTCTTAACAAGCGGACGAGTTTGAACTGAATAAACTGCTACACAAGAAACAGTAAGATTAAAAAACGGGGAATTTCCCCTTTATCGCACCAGGAGTAATCCTTGGCCTTTGATTTGCGACGGAAGCTGTAGAGAATTATCGCTAGACGGAAGAATAAATTAGTTCACTAGCTGTGTTCACAGCCCTGTTTATCTGCTTTTGAAATCAATTTATTAGAACAGTGGTCCCCAACCCCCGGGCCGCGGACCGGTACCGGTCCGTGGATCAAATGGTACCGGGCCGCCCAAGGAACATTGAATTATTTCCATTTTTATAAGTTTTTTTTCAACTTGACTGTCTTCCTTCAAATCTTGTGATCGATTTCTTACCCCCAGATGGAACCGTCTCGTTGCAAAGAAACAAGCTCAGGGTTCTCATTGATCTAGCGTTCTAGTGAGTTAAAATGTTAAATCACTTTATAATTCATTTTTTCGTGTAACTGTATTTTATTTTGAATATGCTTAATTATTTGTTTATTAAAAAACCAATTATTAAACATGTTTTTTTTAATGTTTAAATACAATTAAATTAAAATTATTAAATCAAAACAATCTAAAATATAAACAATCAACGTCCCCCCCCCCCGAGGGCAGCGGTAAAATTATAAAACGTTGACCAGTCCGCGGCAATAAAAAGGTTGGGGAACACTGTATTAGAAGAAACCTTATGCATTCAGTCAACGATTCATGAATTTAAATAGTTCCAGAATGTTGTTTATAAACCTAAAGTGACCAGATTTTTTTCAACTTCAATTCGGGACTGCATAAAATCCAAGTGTTCTCACCAGAACGCTGGCAAAGGAGAGGTGCAGGGGATATCGGAAAAAAATTCCCTCCCCCCAAAATCCACATTAATGCAAAATAAATAAAATTAAGAAAAAGTATTACTTACCTATTTAAAAAAGGACGAGTCGATGAAATACAAATAATACGTTTCGCTATTGCTTTCACTATTTTTCGGCAGGCTAATTCATCTATATGGGTCCGTTCAAATATTACGTAAGCATCTAAGGAGGGGGAGGGGTTTGCGATTTGCTTATTTTTGCTGACAAGGGGGGGGGGGGGGGGTTATGAATGATGCTTATGTAAGACATTAAAACCACTTTATTTCCGAAAATCTCTTGTAACTTGCAAAAATAATTTAATTAAAAAAATTAAATTAAAAAAAAATTAAATTTGGCAAAAGAAAATTAAACTTGAATTTTTAAAATTGTGATAAACTAAGAAATTTTCTTAAACAAAATTGTAAGGAAATTAGATATATATATTTTTTTCGCTTTAAGCCGAGTTAAAGTTTTTTATTTGAATTAAGTCCTAAAATTTTTAAAATTAGATTATTGCTGTTATACGTTTTGTGAAAAAAAAAGTACGGGGGGGGGGGGTTGTGCTTTTTGCTTATTTTTGCTGACAAGGGGGGAGGGGTGTCAAAAATTACCAAAAACATGCTTACGTAATATTTGAACGGCCCCTATGCGGATGATAATCTTCCATGTACGCTAAAATGTAAATTAAGTGGAGTTGAGAAAGAGAATTCCTAAGAGGTTAACGTAAAATATTTTTTAATTTATAAGTAGTTAATCTCCTTTTCCGATTTGGGATATGCGCTAAGTATCAAAAGGGACAATTCGGAGTATTTATTATTTATATCCAGTATTATTTATTTAAGAATTGATGTATAAATTAATATATTCCTGTATACCCGATGGTTGCGTTTTTATACTTTCACGGCACATCCCCCCCCCCCCCCTTCAGAATTTGAGTTTTAATTAACCTACAAATTTGAACTGGAATAACTTCTCAGAAACTCACTAGATGTCACTACGAATGCATGAAATGAAAAAGCGGGCGTAAACGTAATTGTTCAACGCGACTTCCAGCCGCTCTCAATATGCCTTTCAAACCTTCAAATTCAACCCATCATATTTTTATCGTTGAAAATTGATACTTATGTGGTGAAAACAGTGGCGAATCCAGGGGGGGGGACTATGGGGCTGCAACCCCTCCCAGAGCTAAACCAGAATTCTTGATTTTATTTTAAATCACTACAACACTTTGTTCTTAATTTCCCTTTCTTAAAAAAAAATAATAAAAACATGACAACATTGCTTTCTGGCTTGAGAGCTCGAAAATTTCCCTACTTTTCTAGTCATTCCATTTGTACTTATAGAGTTGACACGGTTGGAAACATTTTTTGGCTACTTATTTCATTGTATTTTTTATTAAATTATCGAAAGTATTGTAGTGTTCTTTATGATTCTTATTGTCAGATGAGTCAAGTCTGTAAAGTCAAAGTGTTTTGGTATGCATAAGCCATGCGATTTGACATTCGTCACGACGCGTCGTCGCGACGATACAAAATTTTTATAACCTCAGCCCCTCCCAGACCCAAATCCTAGATTCGCCACTGGTTGAAAATGAAACACTACTTCTACGGAAGTGGTTATTAACGTTAAAAAACCGACCAAATAAGCCTTTTAGAGAAATGGTAGAAGAAAAACTGAAAGTTTTCGTCATTGGCGAATTTGGAGGGTGGGGTGTACTATGGGGTTGCAGCCCACCCCCAGAGCTAAACTAAAATTCTTGATTTTTTTTTTCAAATCACTACACCTGTTTGTTCTTAATAACTAAAATAAAGCGTGGCAACATTGCTTTCTGGCTTGACAGGCTCGAAAAGTTTCCCGTTTTTGTAGTCATTCCACTCGTACTTGTATTGTTAACGCGGTCGAAAACAGTTTTTGGATAGTAATTTCATTGCGTTTTCATTAAATTATCGAAAGTATTGCAGTGTCCTTTGTGATTCTTATTGTCAGGTGAGTAAAGTTAAAGTGTTCTGAGTTACATAAGCCATGAGGTCACGGCGATACAAAATTTTTATTCTTCTTCTCTGTGATTTTTATGACCTCAGCCCACCCCAGACCAGAATCCTGGATTCGCCACTGGTTTTGCTTATGTTTAAGATGATTTTAAAGGAAAGAAATTTTTTTGACTAGGTCGTGCTATTGTGTTACCTCTGAATGTTCTCGCTCTGAAAGCATCTTCCGTTTAATTCCTTTTACATGCAGGTCGGCCGGAGGGTGGTGCGAATGGTGCGACCGCACTAGGCCCCGCTTTTTCTAAAGACTCCGCGCAGCTGACTGATTTTGCAAATTAAAAATGCCTTATAATTTTTATTTTAATCCGAATCTAAATATATTTGAATATAATCACGCGATATGTGCACATTCCATGCTGACCAATCAAAGGCAAGGTTGAGTGCTTGGAATCTCACGACATAGCCAAAACCGGGTAAGAAAAGTAAAAACAACATGTTTCATTATACTGTTACAGTCATGGAAAGTCGCTTCCCAGCAATGCAAGTCTTATGGTTGGGAAGAGAGTTTTACAAGGTGAAGCATGGAGTGACCTCAGCGACACGGCACAATATATTTATCAAGTGTGGTTAACCTGTGTGCAATATATTCAGCAAAACATTAGTTCGTATGAAACCTTAAAATTTCTTTTACAAACTGAAACCAAAAGGGAAGTTGCGTGCTTGTGACTAATGAACTAGTTTTTTTCAGAAAGAATTGTGTTAAAAAGAGCATTTTATTATTACTTACAAAATGGAGGAGCCGTACGATTGTGATTTATGTAGTAAAACGTTTCCTCAGCTGCAATGTTTAAAGAGGCATTTACTCATTCATACAAAAAAGAAACCGCTTGAATGTGACATTTGTAAAAAAAACATTTTCTCATAAGCCGACTTTAAGAGCACATTTACGGACACATATTAAAGAGAAACCTTCCACATGTAACATATGTAATAAAGCATTTTCTGATAACTCTAATTTAAGGAAACATTTACGAGTGCATACGAAATAGAAACCGTATGCTTGCGACATTTGTTATAAAGCATTCTCACAGAGGTGTGGTTTACAGGGACATTTACTGACGCATACAAAAGAGATACCTTTCACATGTACCGTATGTAATAAATCATTTTCTAATAAGTATAATATGAAGGTACATTTACGGACGCATACGAAAGAGAAACCATTTGCATGTGATATTTGTAATAAAATGTTTTCTTTGCGGCAGAGTTTAAAAATACATTCACGGAAGCATACGAAAGAGAAACCATATGCTTGCGACATTTGTTATAAAACATTCTCACAGAGGTGTGGCTTACAGGGACATTTACTGACGCATCCAAAAGAGAAACCATATTCTTGTGACATTTGTTATAAAACATTCCCTCAGAGGGGTGGTTTAAAGAGACATTTACTGACTCATACTAAAGAGAAACCTTATGCATGTGATATTTGTAATAAAGCATTTTCTGATCAGCCGACATTAAAAAGACATTTACTGACTTATACTAAAGAGAAACCTTTC
>BGPR01000840.1:4099-17442 GCA_013235015.1 Araneus ventricosus | reverse complement strand
AAAAAGAGCATTTTATTATTACTTACAAAATGGAGGAGCCGTACGATTGTGATTTATGTAGTAAAACGTTTCCTCAGCTGCAATGTTTAAAGAGGCATTTACTCATTCATACAAAAAAGAAACCGCTTGAATGTGACATTTGTAAAAAAAACATTTTCTCATAAGCCGACTTTAAGAGCACATTTACGGACACATATTAAAGAGAAACCTTCCACATGTAACATATGTAATAAAGCATTTTCTGATAACTCTAATTTAAGGAAACATTTACGAGTGCATACGAAATAGAAACCGTATGCTTGCGACATTTGTTATAAAGCATTCTCACAGAGGTGTGGTTTACAGGGACATTTACTGACGCATACAAAAGAGATACCTTTCACATGTACCGTATGTAATAAATCATTTTCTAATAAGTATAATATGAAGGTACATTTACGGACGCATACGAAAGAGAAACCATTTGCATGTGATATTTGTGATAAAATGTTTTCTATGCGGTCGAATTTAAAAAGGCATTTACGGTTTCATACGAAAGAGAAACCTTATGCATGTGACATTTGTAATAAAGCATTTTCTCATCGAAACACTTTAAAAGGACATTTGCTGACTCATACAAAAGAGAAGCCATAATGTTATAAAACATTTACTCAGAAGCGGAACCTTAAGAAACATTTACTTACGCATACGAAAGAGAAATAGTACGCCAGTGACGTATTTAATTAAAAAATTTTTTATAAATAAATCATTTCTTCAGGACGTAAGAAAACATTTAAAATCATAAAATTTATATATGATCCAAATTTTTATTTTGACAAGAAAACTATTCTAGATGCATGAGGGCTTGTATCATTCTACTACTGTCTGTCCGCTTCGAGGTCTCTTCCCGACAAATTGTCTGGATGATGGCGGTCGCTATAGGAACAGGTTATAGTACGGGGAATATATTTCGAGTAGGTAGAAGTTTATTCAAATTTGTTACATTTGCGCATTTAACGCCAAATGAAAAAGGAAATGTAACTTCGGCAAAACCGAGAAGACGAATGATCAACTACTCTTCTTCCGCCGTAAACTGGTGCCAAGAATAAAACAAAACCCAGACTTCCCTCCTATTCGAAATGGGCATTCTCCAACATAACCAGTTGCTACAGCGACCGCTACCAACCAGACAACTTGGCAGGCAGAGTTCTCGTCTCGGACAGACAACCATTGATTTGTTTCATTTCGACTATTACAATACTTTATCAGATGCGTATTACAGAACAGTTGCTTTTTCTAATATTAAAGCATTTTCACGCCATGTTTCTCCCGTTCACTAACGCACACTCGATAGAAACACTGTACCTGTGAAATGTGCATTAAAGCGTTTTGTGCATGGAAAAGTTTTGAGGGTTAAATGATTCACATGAAAAGAAATTTTGTAATATCTGAATGTTATACTAAATGCAGTCTGAGAAAATTTTTCATTTTATTATATATGGTATAAAAAAATTCTTCTAAATTATTGGATATGATACAGTACTATTTTCTTATGTGAAATGTATACATGGGTATATATAAGTTTATTTTCATCTGAAGCCAGTTTGATATTAAAAATATTTTTAAATGTATCCCTTAAAATATGTGTAATTTACCAATTAACATTTTCATTTTACTGCAGAATACTGTAAAAAAAAGTCTTTCATTTAACTAAAGTATGTCTGTGTATTATATGTCGAAGAGTTTACTTCTATGTCATCTTACGCCTTCTAAATTTATTATTTTAATATAAAATTAAACTTATGAAAGCTTGTGATTGATATGTTCATAACAGATATATGATTAGTTAAATGATTCTGTGTTATAAAATACTTCGTTTTTACTGTATCGTCATGACGTCGTTACACTTTGCTTTAATTGCGGAATTTGGTTAATTCCGTAATTCCTGTCATTTAAATCTGTATCTTAAATTAAATTCTTGTTAAATCGAAGAGTTCTTATAAATTTACCCTTCTAATATGTGTAACTGGAATTTCTAAGACAAAGATATACTTCTTTGTTAAAGAAAATGGTAGCGATGAAAAATAGAAAGTGAAAATATAATGAAACATTAGTCTGAAGATTTTCTAGAAATTCTACATCTTATTTTCACGTTTCATCATATAAATAAAAGTATTATATATCTGTACTTTATGTCTGTTACATATATTGCTTTTTTAATAAAAAATTATTACTTTATACATTTATTTTAATCCTCAATAGGATTGGGAATTGTTTTGAGAAGCTTAATTTGCTGTGTATGATTTAGAAACTGTTGATTGTCTTGCAGTGCTACCTGCATACATTATTTGATATAAAAATGAGGAAGTCTGGTATATAACTTGATCCCAAAATCAGGATCCGAAAATTGTTCCACATTTTGAATAAATTATTTATATCCCGAATAAATTTACAAGCAACTATGTTATTAACTAATTACAACTTTCTTATTTGTTACAGCTTGATTTTATTTTTGCTCCATTAAATAAATTTTGGTGTAGAATAACATTAGGAAAGAGAAAAAACGTTCATAATCAATTAATTAATTTAATTTTTTAATTAACTAATAATCAATCAATTTAATTACTAATTTTAAAAGTTATAATTATTAATTAATTAATTTATTAATTAATATCTCAAAGTTATAATTGATTAATAATTCAAAGTTATAATTAATTAATAATTCAAAGTATTCCGAATAAATTTACAAACAACTATGTTATTAACTAATTACAACTTTCTTATTTGTTTCAGCTTGATTTTATTTTTGCTCCATTAGAAAAATTTTGGTGCAGAATAACCTTAGGAAAGAGAATAAACGTTCATAATCAATTAAAATTAATTAATTTAATTACTAATTTTTAAAAGTTATAATTAATTAATTAGCAATTCAAAGTTATAATTGATTAATAATTCATTCATTAATAATTCATCACTAATTAATTAAGTTAATAATTAAAATTTTTATTTCTATCATCTACTGCTTGCTGTCGGAACGGCGTTCTTCGTATTCTTGTGAATACGGTCAGGAAAAATTATGGTATTTCTAGGATAGAAGAGTGATTAAAGCGGTACTGTTAAGTACCTCGGGATATAAATCGTTAATTGATAAGAAGAAATAATACCAAACATGAAAGTTTTAAATCTTGAATTGATTAATACAAATATAAAATCTACTAAATTATCAGCTTTGCTCGAAAGGATGGTAGTTATTACCTAGTTGCGCTGATAATGTCTACAGATGGAATTGCAATCCTCGCTTATTATAACAACTGTTATTTTTGAGACTCAATGGCAGCTCTCGACTCTCCGTTTGCAGCCGGTCGTGATTTAGAAATATTATGTTTCAGTTGTATTCACAAAATGAAATCCAGTGAATGCAACGGAACTCATTGCTCCCCCTTTATTGCAACCATGTGATCAGCAGAATCCTTCAAGATAAACTTTCGGTGAATTTTTTATTCAAAATAATGGATCTGTTAATTAGGATAATCATTAATGTGTTAATTATTTGAACTTTGCTGAATTCCTCTGAATTTTTATACGATACTTATTAAAATTGTGTATACGTTTTTTTTTTTTTTGTAAATTCTGTTTATTGCAAAATGTGAAAGATCTTGATAAGATCTGTTTTATTTTATTGCATGCATCAGTTAGTGTGTAATGACATGATGTCGATATAAATCTTTCATTTTTATAATAAGGAAATCTTTTTACCTATTTCTTTTCATTGTCTTCTTTTTCCTTTTTTGTAAATTCTGTTTATTGCAAAATGTGAAAGATTTTGGTCAGATTTGTTTTATTTTATAGCATGAATCAGTTAGTAAGTAATGGTATGATGTCAATATAAATCTTTCATTTTTATAATAAGGAAATCTTTTTATTGTCTAAAAAAATTCTTACACGATGCCTTTATTATGTGAAATTCCAAATAATAAGTTCTGCTTATTGTTTAATTTGTATTGTATTTTTTGTATTAACGTATTGTATTTTTTTATATATTCTTGCTTATTTTATTAAAAAGATCTTGTTTCTAAATGTCATTAGTTCATCCATGTTTTTCACAATATTCTGCTCGAATTATTGGTTATTGCACATTTCGTACAAAAAGTGAATGTTTTAATGCATGTGTGTGTCTAGCAGTTACATATTAGGATTTGAAAAGGTGAGCTACATATGTGCATTGCATTGCGTATCGGACGTTGAAAATTTTTTCATGTGTGCGTGCATCAACTTAACCCGTAGCTCCCAGCCTGCTATTTATAGGACAGTTACATTTCACTTCCGTTGCTGAACCGAATGCATTGCATTGTTTCATTTTTGCTATGTCTATGAAGTCAATGGGTAATTAGGAAACTCCTAAACAGTTTTCTACACGCATGTACGACTTGTTAGCCAGAATTTGAAGTCAAAATTTGATCATTTTGATTTTTTTTTAAATTTTTCCTTTCATTCATTTTTGAGGTAATGCAAGGAGTTAGAAAGTAAGCGTTATTTTTTGATAATTTGACCATAGTTTAAAAATCTTTAATATTTTTGTAAAAAAAGTTTTTGAAAATGATTTTCAATCGATTATTGGAGATTTACTCCTATACTTTTTGCTTTTTACAAACAATTGGCCTTCGCAGAAGGTTGGCGCCTCTAATATTCGAATTTAATGCGACATAATCGATTCCTAAGATAGATTGGTATTTGATGGTTGGAATTCCAAATCTGTGTTGTCTTTTTCATAGTAATAGTTTATAATCTAATTATCTTTCTGTATTTCATGATATGATTATTAATTAGGTAATATTATTTTATATTTAATTTTAATTATTGGTTTAATAGGTGTATATACTGAAAATGTTATTTGAGTTTTAATCGTTTGTAAAATATTTAACTATATATATATATATATATATATATATATATATATATATATATATATATATATATATATATATATATATATATATATATATATATATATATATTAAGAAAGAAAAACGAACAAGCAAATTTTTTAGGAATTTAATTTTACTCCACGGTTATCTGAATCTTGATGTTTTAAACATACTTTAATTAAAATTTATTGAAAGCGATGCTTTATATTAAGTTGGACGTTAACGAGTTAAATCCTCCTGCATTGACTAACTTCTGTAAATTACCACAAAGCAAATACAGTTGTTTTTATTTCCCACGCCGACCCTGCTTAACCAAAGGGAGCAATGCATGTCACGTGTCGGCGGGACGATAAGTACCAATACACATATTTAAGTAATATAATACAATAGAAGTATACAGTATAACACAAAAATTAGGGAATACAATATAAAGCAATATAAGTAAAATAATGCAATTAAAAGTGATACAATACAAAATGCAGATTTGAATATAAATGTAATAAAACGCAAACATAATAAGTAATTACAGACATAAATAATAAATAAACGTAATGAATCAAGAAAAACGCATTAAATAAACTAAATAAATGGAAAATTAATAAAATCTACCAAATAGTAAATAAAATGTTAAAAAAACGAAGTCTGAGATGCAATTTAGAAAAGAGAGACAGAAAAAATCTAAAAATAACAATTTCGAAAAAGAAACAAAACAATTTCTATAACACAATTTAGGATTAAAAAAAACGAATTCTGAAACATAATTTAGAAGAGGAAAAAGAAAGGAAGTCGGGTATGCCCATGATGCACTTGGGAAAGTCTATTGCATATGTTATGTTGTCTATAGCAGATGCAGTTTTGTTCCGACACTCAATAGTGAGAAATGTAAAGACGTGGTGTTTTCATTACGTAGAATCAGGGGCGGCGCAAGTGTTTCTGGCACGACTCGAGGCCACATTTTGTGGAAAAAATTAAATTTGTATTTCGTTTTAGCTGCCTAAAGCTATGACTTATAAAAAAAAATCAATAGTCCCCGAGGAACAGCGGAGTGATGTAGATGCAATTATTGCTGCCCGGGGCCAGCTTGCAATATTTCGCCCTTCCTTTACAAGCTGATAGGTAGGTAATCGAATACAAAAAAGAAAAATACAGAAGTAAACAATAGCGATAACAATACACATTTTGCTCGCCAACGCAGCAGCATCCAGTGATTGCATCAACAATGTTGTCCACAATTAACTAACAAATTACTATAGAATCAAACAACAAAAAATCGTGCTTTAATAATTAAAACACATAAAAGAAAATAACTCGAATGGCGAACGTTTTCAAAGGCCACTCGCCATCGGAGTTCTAATATGGATACATTTTCTGTCAATGGAATGACTGAATAGTCAAAAATTATACCATCTGTGACCTGAATTTATCCATTAACTGAAATAAAGGAAAGAATCTCTTTAGAAAAAAAATGTATCTGCATTTTGTATTTTATTGGAGGTTGCAGCATTTGTGCCATTCTGCCTAATACAAAAAGCTTAATTTTTTTTAATTTTTGATATCTTTTGTTAAATTAGATTAATTAGATAGGTAGGGTTGCCCAGCTTCCCTTACATACGGGACTGTCACCGTATTTCACTACTCAGTCCCGTATTACTATCTGTCCCGTTTTCGGATGGCTCGCAACGAAGTTTTGAATGGGAAGAAATAGAACGTACTATTGCAAATTCACAAGTAAGAAACGTTGTTATTAGCAACACTGAGATTCTATTCAACCAGTTTGTATATATAAAGATTATTTAAGAGAAAAATAATATCAACCAAAACTGAGAAGCAACTATGAATTTAAGGTATCCGAACACGTTGAAAAATCGATTTTCGGCCAAAGTTCCCATTTTTTAATTTTTGATATTTTGGGTAGTTCATTCATTTACCTTTCTAAAACATATTTACTTTTGTTGGTACGTTAATTAGAAGATGAGATATTAATTGTTTTATAACAAATCGAAAACCGGAAGTTGTCATTAAAAAGGTAGAGAAACCTGTCAAAAATTCTTTTAAATTGCAATTTTTCAAGTTAATATGATAGTATATTTTTAGGAATTTTTTTTGAAGTTTAGATACTTAATTTAAGCGCGTGGCAAAACTAAAATTTGATTTTTCTCAGAACTAGATTTTGTGCATAATTTTTACACTTCAAACACGATAACTCAAGATATTATCATTCGATTGTTCTGAAATTTTGTGAACACTTTCTTCAAATGTGTCTCTAGTGAATGTACTAGAATAATGTATATTGTAACAATATTTTTTTAATTATGGTCTTTTATTTGAAAAATGACATAGAAAATTTGCTGAAAATCTTATAATGATTGTTCGATTAGCTCTAAAATTTTTATTTATGCAAATAAGGTTAAGATTCTAGTACAAGCACTAGTCCATAGTATTTAGTTTATTTTAGTATTAGTTTTATTTGAATTATTACAAAAATTTGTCCTCTAGCATGTTTGAAGTTTTGGAGAATTTCCTCTAAAAAGAAGCAGAAATTTATTTTTTTGTAAATTTATTATAATTTTTACTCAAAAATCATACTCAAATATTAATCTTTATTAAATTCGAATCTAAAAAACATATTTCGGTGTTTCTATTTTACAATTTTTAAAAAGAGTGCTCCGAACTTGTTCGGATACTTTAAGTATGGGAGAGAAATGGATGAAGGCTCACTCAGCAATCGTGAAAATAGCGTGCGTTTACTTTTATCCTCTAGGTTTTTCAATATTGTAAAAACTATCCTACAACTCAGAGCTCGCTCCATATGGTTTTTTTGGCTTTTCCTGGCAAAATTTTCCTTTTAAAGGCAGAATCACGTGTTCAGCAATTTGCAATGAATTTCGTGGTAGGAATTGCGGTACATTCATTGTTTAAGAACATATCCGAAGAATTTTGGAAAACCTAGCTTGTCGAAGTACAGGAAAGGATGCGTCTAGTATCAAAAGTTCAGCCAGTACTTTGAGAAGTGGCAGAAAAAACGATAGTGAATAGTTATTGTAAATTTATTCGTAAAATAAATATGGACGGTTAGCTTTCTGTACCTTTTTAAACTTCCCTTCTTTACTTGAACTGCTTTTCAGCCTGCTCAATCATTAACTAATGAGTTGATCTCCATCATTTACATCGTTTTTAGATGTTACTCGTTGTTACAGTTACTTGGAAATACGACCGTTATTAACAGTTATTTTGGGGCAACCTATGTTTATAAATCATTCCAGAAAAGCAAGTACAGTAAAATCTCTTGTATCCGGCACCCAATTAACTGCCAAAACCAAAATACAGGAATTATTGAAAGTCTAACTTTAAATCCAAAATTAAAGCCTACGAGATAAAAAAAAATACGTAATAGGCTAACATTAGTTTAGTTTAGCTTTAGTTATAATAACGGCCCGGTTTGAAGCAACTCAAAGGCTATTTTGGGACGTACCACGTAATTTTGAACCTCGGTCAGATGACGAGTACGACACCTGAGCTGGCACTCGACCTCCCCTCTTCCGTACCACACCAACGGGAGGACGGTTGACCCCTAGTAATAGAATAACAATCTGGCAATGTTTGAAGATGAATAGTCGAATGAAGTATATTTTATCGGTTTCATAGTAAGTGTGGTGTCTATGTTCGACATCTCAGATGGTTAAATCTTCGAATCTTGGTTCCAAAGTGTAAAATGTTGACATCTTGGGTTTGGTTAAATGTTCGAAGAAGGTTAAAAATAAGAAGGTTAAAAGGAGATATAGGCTTGGGTGAATGTAGACAATTTTGTTCGCGCCACAGTGTCTCTAGATGGCCACGAAATAATCGAACATCTACTGGGGACGAAATAAGACGAGGAGGAGAGAGAGGATGAAAACAATTCACATATGAGGAAAGTTTCGGTGAAGGAAGCAGCCGAAGGATTACAGACTTTGATAAGATTTGACAAGCAAAGTTCATAGCAGTGCATGATGTTATTGAGCTTCATTGTATAACATACTGGAATTTTTAAACTCCGATGACTCTCTTGTACAGGCGCTGGAAGTTAGATGTCACCACACTAAGAAATGCGTAACTTTCATGTGGTAATATATAATTTTTAAATGTTCTTTAATTTTGATTCTCTGCGCTCAAATGTAAAACATGATAATGTTTAATAACTGATAAAAGAAATACTACGGGGTCTGTTTCTGTTGAGGGGAAATTATACATTCTGTTTGGAAAATAATTTTTTCTTATAAATTTTAACAGAATATTTCCCACTGAAATATTTACAAACAGAATAGCTTAAAAATAAAATCCTTATATCTTGTGATATAAAAGACGTGAAAAATTTAGGAAAGCCTTTTTTCAGTGCAAATATTGGTTAAATATTTCAAATATTGATGATCGAAAAATTATTATTTACTAATTCCTCACGTTTCTTCTTCATTTTATGCACTCCAAATGAAAATATCCAACTCCGTCATCATTTCGAGTCACTTCCGGCAGATGGCAGCAGTGTCACATTCAGCGATTCCCCGTCGAAGAATCGTATTTTTGTTTGAAATATAAAACGGGAATTCATTGTGCTGATTTTCGTTTTAAGCATTCTCAAATTTTAAATGACTTATCATTCATGATGCTATATTAGTAATATGAATAGTAATGCGATAAACGCTTTGTTATTCATATTACTTTTTCGAAATGCAATGAAGTTATTGCGATCAAAATAAATAACTGTGCCATTGTTTTTGAAGAATTCGTATGGCGTCTCTCAATTTTGAATCATTAAATTCTATAATGTAGTGTTAAGATTTCTCTTTTTAATTTGAACCTATTTCTATCACTAAAAAGAAAAATTTATTAAGAAACAAAAATTAACATAACATCCTTTCTTTATACTACTAGCCTGAAAATTTAAAATTTGAGATAGCTCTCAAATTTATCTATACTTATTATACTATTATTAAATTTTGAATTCTTTATAAAACATAAATTGTTACTGCATCATTTTATTCAGTACTTCCTTTGTGTTTTATGGAAACCTTTGTCTTGTATTAGTACGGCTTTTGGGTTGTTTATTACGTAATTTGAAAAAAGGATTTATATGGTCTTGATGGAAAATCCTGTATGACAATTTTAAATTTATTAAATTGTGTTACTTTTCACAGTCTCAGTGTTGTCCTGTATTTTCCACAGTCAGCACCTTTTCCTCAGCTACGCCGCATATAAAAATATTTCATTCATGAAATTCTTTTAACTATCTAATCAGTTAAGACTTAATGTTTTCAAATTCGCCAATCTTTTATAATGCATTTCAGCATGAATCGGCTTGTTAGCAAAGTGTTAACTCGAAATGGAATGATCGTGCGTTCTAGACTCGATTCCATTGAAGATCCAACCAGGAATGGCGCTAGAGTTTGCCCGACGGGGGGACACGATTTCCCCGACAGGGGGGCAAGTGTAATGAAATTGGTCTCAAATTTTCGCCAGATTATTATTTATCAACTACAGTTGAATACACAGTACAAAAATTTTCCCCGACGGGATACAAAATTTTTCCCCGCGGGGGGGGGGCACAGCATCCCCGACAGGGGGGCTGTGGCGCCACCCCTGGATCCAACGTGTATGCAGCCAGTGGCGTAGCTGTAACTTTTACTACCTGCGGCGAGCTTGAAATATGCAGTTCTCCTTTTACAAGTTGCAAAGCCTCCATATAAACCTCAAAAGAAAAAGAATACCCACGGCAAAAACATTTTCTTAAATAACGTAATTCTTCATTTAACGTTTTCGATCTCTGCGGATAAGTTTCGAAGTCGCGCGCCCACCGCTAGTCTTTCTTTCACAAAACGCTAATTTACCGACAAAAGGCGCAAATTGCAAATTAAATAGATTAGTCATTTTTTTTATGTAAACATTGATTCTACTACTCCAGCTCTTCTTAGTTACGAAATCGTTTTCCTGCGTGTCTGATTTTGCCATCTCTTCCGAAGTGCAGACCTGGCCGCATATTTACAAACCCTACCCTGATAGAACTGAGGCAGGAAATCGGACAGTATGATTGGCTCGCTTCGCCGAGAGCCAATGACGTCGTTCTTTGCTCTCGTGCGGAAATTATAACAAAACAAGTTAGATTAGTTGATTTTGAAACATCAAATGAACTATTTTCACTGGAATGACGTCAAAAAACCCAACAACATTTGTCTAACCTGTTAGTTAATGCCCTTCAAACAAAGTTGTTATCATTAGACTTTTCATTAGTATAATTTCTTACAGTGTAGGATATTTTATTTTTTATGATATTTTAAAAAATAATTTCATTTAAAAAAAACAGTCCACGGAAAAATGTTTTCTGTGTTCAACTGTGGGAAAAGGGAGAAAAGTAGGGCGACTCTTGTTTTGTTTTGATTGCCATACGCTACGTGCGAGAGCTGAAAACGACGTCACTGCCCATCGTAGCCAATGATATTGGCTGATTTCCTGCCTTACTTCTATCAGTGTAGGGTTTGTAAATATACGACCTGGCCGAACCACCCTCTCCCCCCCACCCCGTAGCTATGCCACTGAATTTTAAAACAATCTTCTCACCATAGATTATCTAATTTTGTGTTTAATCCGTCAAAGGGTAGATTAGCCGTTTCTTCGTCTGTTCGCATGTATGTGAATACGATAAATCAAAGCACCAATATGTTAAATAAATGAAATTTAGTATGTGGTCTCGACGCCATAATTGTTGATCTCTATTTCAACACAACGTTGAATTAAAAAAGAATTGAAGAAATTATCTCGCTTTTAATGTTTTCACATCTGTCTGAATTTGTTTCATGTACCGGAAATTTACCGACAAAACACGAAAAATACGAATTAATTGCCGTGTTTCATGTGCGCAGTGATTGAGCTAGTGCCGCAGCCCTGTGCAGTTATAAATTTGTTTCCCTGCATGTCTCATTTCGCCGGCTCCTCTGCCTTCCTTTAGTTACGCCGCAGAATCACTGACACACTATGAGGCCGCGGTGGCCTAGTGGTAAAGTCTCAGCTTTGGAGGCGGCGGGTTCAAGGCTCGAAACCAGATCCCACTGAAGATCCGTGTATTGGGCCTGCTGCATGTGAAATCATACTTAGGGGGCCAAACGTCCTCCCGTTGGTGTGGTGCAACACAAGCCATCTTGACCCAGCCCCCCACACACACTGGGCCGTAAGGCATTAAAGAGCCGGAGGGGAAGAGAACCGACCAGCAGCAGCATGAGGACGCAAACGGAACTTTGGACAGGGGGCTGCCATCTCAGGTGTTGTCCTCGTCATCTGACCAAGGTTCAGAATTACGAATTTTGTCCCAACATAGCCCTCGCGTTGCTCCAGAACGGAATGTTAATAAAACTAAACCCTGACACACTGCGCATCTGTATTCATGGGTCATATCTATTCCATTGCATACGGTGGCTATTTTGACACTTGCGTTGGATTGCGCAGATTTAGTGCGCCATAGCGGTGTGACACCTGTCTAAAAAAATTGCTTGAACTGCTCTCTCATCAAAAAAAGTCTCAGTTACTACATTATTGGATTATTTTTATATCGATTTTTGAAATGGGTCCAATAATTTATGGCCACCCTGTATAAATTGTCCAGTTTTATGTAAGTGACTTTCAACTGGGCGATAGTAATGTTTACAAAAAAAATTAATAAACAAAACCCCCGAATTCATTCAAATTCTTTTTTGAAATTTTGATAAATCTTCATATTTCAGATCTCCCCGAGTCCGCTTTCGAATTCTGCCTGTTTATCCGTGAACACAATAATTCAAAATTGCATCGAATTCTGCCTGTTTATCCGTGAACACAATAATTCAAAATTGTCGCGTAGGTAAATAGATAAAATTTGGTTTGCAGTCTTTACACCAGAAATGTAAATTTCTATCTATTTGGACCAAATCCTTCAGTGGGAAGTCTGTCTGTATATCCGTGTCTAAGAGAGAACGATCACTTAAAACTACAAAAATATAGGTCAAATTTGGTATATACGGTAAAGCACCGTTTATACGTCTTTCAAGGGACTGATGTAAAACGGCGTATAAATGAGAAGACGTATAATCGAAATTTAACTAAACAACTCTGATTATTACAAATTGAATGCTACTAATACAAGTTCATTTAAAAGGTATTAAAGTTTCTTAAGCTAGTACTAGCATAATACTGCATAGTATGGAACTCAATAATTACATTTTAAAATTAAACATTTCTCGTAAAGTGATAAAATCATACTTTTATTGCATATCTTAGTACTAATTAAATATATCTTGTACGATTTATGTGCATGCAGGTAAGCGTTTAATTAAAAAATGTTTAACCGTCGTCTGACGTGCTGATTTTCAGTGAATATTAAATACATCATTATGAATCGAATTAAGTTCATAGTATGTTTTTCACTATTCTTTTGACAAA
>BGPR01000839.1:359341-378021 GCA_013235015.1 Araneus ventricosus | reverse complement strand
TTTTTTTTTCAAATTCACTACAAAGTGGCTCTACTCGTATGGAATAAAAATTTGATTTAATTATTCTATTAACTGATAATTACGTTCTCTGAAAATATCAAAACAATATATTGTCACCAGGAACACACAACTGTACAAAATTTCAGAACTCTAGCTCATCAAGAAGTGAGAGAAAAATAGATTACAGAATTTCATCTTTATAAACATGAAATAAGTCAAATTAAATTCAAGTGCATGAATGCAATTACACAAATTTCGTATTTACCTATCTAAATACGAAAATTCAGAATGTTGACTTCTAGAGAAGCTTGAGAGCTGTGGATGATTATGACATCAGTTATTCTTATTATGTAGCAGTTCTTTTTAAGTGTATATGTTTCAAATAAGTACAGTAGATTACAAGTATCAATTCCATCTTAACAATGACTATTTTATTAGTTGAATAATTTGATCGAAAGTAAAGGCACTATGATCCAAAGGGGTTCTAGAAATGCATAATCTACGTTTTTTTTAAAAAAAAAAATAACTATATTTTTGTGACCACTGTTTTAAAACATCTGTTTAAAATAACGGCTATTTCAGGCACACCTCAATTTTAATTTATGAACCAAAATAAAGAGAAATTGTTCTAAAATTCATCGTAAACTTGATAACCAAAATACTCTATATTAATGAAAGAATAATAACTATAAAAGAAAATACTCTTTGATAAAATATCACTTCATTAGTGAGAAAAATGACAGAAGTGAACGAATCGTTCAGAACTTTAATTGTTGTTTAAGTTCATAATAGTCTACCAAATATTATTTTTTCAAAGGGCAACTTTAGCTATTTAATGATAATTATAATATATATTTAATATATATAATATATATTTAATTATAAGATATATTTAATGATAATATAATATTTTATTTGCAGCTTGGCTGTAGCGATTAACCTTACTAGTTTTTTTAAGAATTAGTAATCGGTATCAATTCTGTTGCATCGATATATAAATAATTATATTTAAAATTATATTTTAACTAGAAGATTTGTGCCCGTCTAAGACGGGCTTTTAGCTTGCCAACAATATCTCAGATCTGATTGTCACAGATTTATTGAGGAAAAATGTAGAAGAAAATGTCATGCACATTGTCAGAGTGTTTAAGAAATAAAAAAACATGAAAAACAGAAATGATGAATCAATTGACACTAACTTTCGTTTTGCAAAATATATACATATTGAATTCCAAAATTAAGTATTAAAAAGAAAGAGCCTTTTTAACCCTTTATCTACTGACGGTACTTTAAAGTACTGCGTTAATCACGTTCATACCTTCTCAATATGGCCGTTTTTCCTGACAGTATTAACAAGAACACGGAGAATGGAGTTTCAATAACAAGCAGTAAATGGCAGCTGAAGGCAGAAAGTAAAATTTTTCAATTATTAATTAAAATAATTAATTAATTTTAATTAATTAAAAAAGTGTTATCCTCATTCCCAGGGTTATTCTACATACAAAAATTATTTAATGATTAAAAAACAAAATTAAAAAGTTGCTAGTAGGTAAATTCAGTAAATAAAGGGTTAACTGAAACGAAAATAAACATCTCCCAGAAGTGGAAAAATAAATTAATTCTAAAGTAGTTCCTCGTCAATGAATCAACATAAAATTAAAAAAAGAAGATAAACAGCTGAACTTGCTAAAAAAACCCCTGTCATAAAAAACATTCAGTATCCAAACATTATCCCACGGTGTGTATTCTAATTTGTAGACAGACAGAGTGGTTAAAAAAATAAAAAAAAGCTCGAAAAACAGAACTGATGAAACAATAACCATAATTCTTCAAAAAGGATATTCGATAAGTGGAAAAATAAATTAATTCAAATATTAACATCTAATTCTCAGAGATCCGCGATGGATTCCCGTGGATGAATCAACATAAATAAAAAAAGCAAAAAACCGCAAAAAAAGCTGTCTGAGTTTTTTTATTGCCGTCTGGTCTGAATCTATTTTGGCACGTGGCCACGTTTCCACATTCCTGACCGTTAAAGATTTCGCCGGCTTTTTCTATAAGTGTAAATATTATTACATATTATTAATCTGTACCGATATCCGAAATCAATTTTAGAAAAAATCTACTTGATTTAATAATAATACATATGCATACGTACAATACATCTTGTTT
The DNA here is from genome assembly GCA_013235015.1 of Araneus ventricosus. NCBI lineage: Eukaryota > Metazoa > Arthropoda > Arachnida > Araneae > Araneidae > Araneus > Araneus ventricosus. The sequence continues at coordinate 375,849 of BGPR01000839.1, read as the reverse complement.
CAAAAGAATCGAACGAATCCTGTTTTAAAATTACGGGAATGGAGTAGAATTTCTCTTTTGTAGTATCAGAATGCAGTGCTATTGTGGATTTAGAGCTTAAGATACTCTTTAAAATATTTAAGCAAACTTTTATGTCGTAGCAATTTTCTACGCCGCTGGTCGACTAGAGGCCTAAGTGTTGGAAATTATTGTTTTCTTTCCTCGTTTATTTATCTTCCCAAGAAATCCAACTTGAAATAAAATTCTCAATAGCTTGGGTTTTAATATTTTAATATATTAAAATAGAGGCACATACCTGAATCTTTCTATGCGAAAGAAACTTGAAAGAACACACAATTATGTGGAAGAGAGATAGAGAGAGAAATTAGGTTAGGCTACCTTCCAATTTATGTACAGTAGAAATTTAAAACCAGGTTTTATGAAAAACATGGAATCTAAGTATGAAAAGATTATTAGTTATAAAAGCACGTATTTGATATTAAGATCCCAGGGCTATACAGAGTGTATATCTGACCCTTGATATAGTGAAATACCTTTCTAACGGAGAGAGAGATATAAGAGTTGTGGAAGTCGAGTCTACTTATGACAAAAGGGTTGCTATCTAAGAATAATCGTTGAGCTCTTAGCGGCGAATCTTGGAAGTAAGAGACTTTATATTTAAAAATTACAACACCATCACCGATTTAGTATAAAAGGACATTTTTTATATGCATCATTAATGCATGCGTATAGTACTAAGACCATGTTCTGACATCAAAGACAAATCGCAAAGCTTCTAGTGGCGAATCGTAGAAGTTAGCAATTTTACATCAAAAACTATAACAGGAACACATATTTAGTATACAAGGGAATACTACAAACATAGATAGTTAATTAGAAATAATGAAATGAAAATCACACGGTATACGATGACCGTCATAGTTACATCAGTAATGACACAGCACAGCTAAAATTTGAAATCTAAATCTATGAGGTGAAATATTCATAGTATGCTAATTAAAACGTGCTCTGACCACCTTTGTAGGATTCAGATGAATTTCTGCCGAAACTTCTACAGTGTTCTTTGCCAGTAATAGTTTTTCCTTGCAGTTTTTTTGAAGAAATTGCATAAGTAACATATGAAACATTCTACTTTGTGTAAGAATATATTTTTAATATACTTACAATTGGTAAAAATCCTTCCCAGAGAGAAGACAGATGCAGAATAGCAATAATCCTGAAAGAATAATGATACACTTTTGTTAGTTTAACAAAGGAGTTGAACGAAGATGTTATGAACCAAAAGAGGATTTCCCAATTCCCAATTTCGATGATAATAAAACAATAATGTTTAAATTATGCTATCAATTGGATTAAAAAATATTATAAAATCTAAAAAGTCTTTCATTTTATTTCATTGTTCTACCTTTTACTGCAGGGTTCTCAAACTTTTTCCCCTCGCGTATCCCTTGATTAGTCTTTTCATTTTCGAGTACCCTCTACATTCCCCCCCCCCGTTCTTCAATGCAAAAAAAAGTTTCTATCAATAATGTTAAGGGCTTAGGTAATCTTAAGAGTCAAATAACGCGAATTAATAACATTTGCAGGACTTATTTTTATTTTTATATTTTATTCCAATTTTAAAATAGTATTATAATAATCAATACAATAATCAAAACTGAAAAGTTTACTTATTATTTGAAAGTAATTTCATGAGGTTGCATTTTCAAGCACTTGGTTTTCTCTATATGATTCTCTGAATTTTATAAAAACTAGGATGAAACATTTTTACGCTGGATAAAAAAACTTTTCTTAATTATCTTAGAATTCTTAACCCTCCACTGCAATATATTTTTATTTTGATGAAAACAATTTATAAGGTGTAAAATAACGCATAAAAATCCTACGTGATTTTTTCCAAACCAAAAAACCTTTTTGGTATGGAGAGTTTTTGTTAATTATGTTATGTTTTGTTTTGTGGTATTTTTTTAGTTTTGTTACATATGTTACAAAGTGCATTACTTGACATAATTTTCCAGAATGTCATTCTGTAGTTTGTTGTATATAAGATACATAAAAAATACCATACAGAACAAATATTAAAAGCATTCTTTGAAAGTAATCTCATAAGGTTGCATTTTCAAGCATTCAGTTTTCTCTGTAAGATTCTCTGAATTTTTTAAAAAACTAGCTTGAAAAATTTTTAACCTGGATAAAAAGGTTTCCTTAAATTATCTTAGAATTCCCCTATTTCCTTCACTTCGCTATTTTTTATTTTGAAGAAAACAATTTAAAAGGTGTAAAATAACACATAAAAATATCCTACTTAATTTTTTCCAAGACAAAAAACCTTTTTTAGTTTTGCTACATATTTCACAAAGTACATTACTTGCTATGATTTACCAGAATGTCATTCTGTACCTTGTTGCATATGAGATACATAAAAAAACATCATATAAGAAAAAAATATTAAAAATATTTCTTTTTAAAACACATACTATTAAATATCAATTCATGCTGTAAATGAGAGATTTTGAACTTAATTACATGAAATAAATGAAATACAAGATTATACTAAATACAAAAAAGTCAAATATTAGGAAGTAGTACCACATAAAACTATCCTGTAGTATGACAACCAAAATCATTTTTATTTCGGTTTAACCATAGGGTTGCTCCACATTTTGAGAATATAATGAAAGTTAAGCCTTTGAACTCAGGATGCTTGCACCTACGATGCTTCTACAAGAACTGTGGTCAATGTCCACTCTCGTCTAATCTAGTATTTTTATAAGAAATTTTATGGCAGATGCCTAGCTTGTAAATACTCTCTTTTCATTTTCATTACTATATCTGACTCGTTTGGAAGTTGTTCAACCAACTCTCCACAGGCATATTCCTACTATCTCCCTAGTTTTGCTAAGGAAACACTTTATGATACATCCCTTTTGAAAAGAATCCAAATATTTATCATGCTTATGTCTAATAAATGATAAAATATTCGGAAATAATATTTTTAGACATTTTGATGTAGATGGCATATCAATGTCAAATGCTCAATGATGTTCTCAGCTTCACTTTCCTCAAAATGTGAAATATTTTTAGAGCTACCCTTTGAAAAAACAGAAATTGGATCATCCACAGTGCAATAATACCTACAAGAATTACTATCTGAAGCAAATAATATGTCATTTATATCCTCTTTAGTTGGAATCTTTCTACTTCTACGAATGATTGACAGGGTAAAAAATAGCCATTCTATAATTTGAACATATATTATTTTCTAGTTTTCAAAAATAATAATGAAAATAAATTCTTAATCTTTACATACCTGAAAAAAATCAACTCAAAACATCATAGTTGATTCATCATCATACGATGTTATAAGATTTTAAATTCAAAATTTATAATTATAATTTTCGATTCATTTCCAGCATACGTAGTTGCGTAGAAGTTTTTGCTTTCAATTGTACAGGACTAAGATGCCATCTGCCGAACCTTTATTTTGTATTAATTCGTATAAACTAGGTTTCAGGTACCTGTGCGCACTATTTTAACTGTAACCTGCTATAACTGTTGATAGTTTCTGTCAGGGTTGCCATATTGGCCTTTTTAAGGCCGAATTCTAGAAATTTGGCCTTTTTTTTGAGAGAGAAAAGGGAATGGAAGGAGGACATCACATTATAGATCATTTTTAAAAAAGAAGAAAAGACATTTATGTCTATAATTTCTGTATTGTTTGAAATACCTATCTCCAGCAATTTAACAAAGGTTTTAATGTCAAATCTAAGAGATAGAAAAAAAAAAGTTTTCGAAAACAATATTTAGAATGATTAGCATATTGGATTTGGGTGTCAGCTATCTAAATAGCATCGAAACTAAGAGCAGTTCATTTTTGCTATTTTTATCTCGTTTTGGAAACTCAGTCATCTATTATGAGTCAGAAATCAGTTTTATTTATATTAATGGATTTTTTACCGTTAGTCATTTACTATGAGTATAAAAGAACTTTTCATTTGTTATAATCACATTGAAAAATAATATAGAACATTGTTTTGAACAGAAATTGATATATTTCGCTTGACAATTTCATCATACACCGGCAAGAACAGAATTTCTCTCTTTCTTTTCTATTGCAAAGTCGCGTATGTAGATGTTTAAAAAAAATTCACTTAAATTTTAGTTTAATAAAAGAGTATTATACATATGTTAATCTAGTGGGGTTCCTTTTCATGAAGGGCAGTCATTTAATTATTACAAATAAAGGAGAAATGAGTACTTCAGTCAAATTTTCGAATTTGGCCTTTTTTGACCTTATTTCAAAGACGGTTTGGCCTTATTTTGCTATTTTGATCTGGCAACCCTGGTTTCTGTTTCAATTTTCACCAAACGGGTTTCACGGTAGGAACATTGACAGAGCCAATGGACAGAGTTAACCATGTTAGTCATCCTCGAGTAGGCGGGGCTAGGCTTGAGGGTTCGTATAATAGATAAAAGTGAACACTAGTTCACAATTTAACTACCTCATAGCGCATGCGTGGAGACTGAGGGTGTGTATATATATTTGTGAAAAGTGAAGAAACATGTGTGACTGATATTTTACAAAAAAATTCATAAGAACTAGACTACGTTAAATGCAATAGAGGCTAAAGGATGATTCATATGAGTGTTAATATAATGACGTATATCTTTTAAAAAAACAGGATAAAATAATTCGTATAACAAGAGTAAATTTGAGTTTGCGGAATTCGCGGATTTATTTCAGGGCAGAAATTTTTATATTCAAATAGAATTATTCTTATTTGTTTCCCAGTTTAATTCATAATAATTCATAACAATGTATTATGCTGTGATTTTATTAATTAAGATAATGAATAAGTTCAGCCACAGAAAGGCAGTCCACCAAATAATGCTTGAATGCCAAAATATTCCGTTCATTCAGAAATATTTAATATTTTTAACACTGTTCTTTTAAGAAACTTGGAATTGTTATTCGTTACAAATATTACAAGTGTTCATGGGTATTTCGCAAATTTCTAACCACTATACAATTCAATATAACTATTCCAAGATATAAGTTTAAAAATATCAATTTGTGGACAACCCCTCATCTTTTAGCTTCTCTTCGATAGGAGCTAAAATTCTGCTCGTTGTAATGCCGATATCTCTCTGAATACTAAAGATATTAAACTGAATTATTTATATAATTTTCACTATACATCTGGCTTTAAAGTTGTGAAAGAAAAAATTACGCTATGTTTCGTGCATGCGCAGTAAAACATTATTTACTAAAAATGCTCATATTTCCTTTAATATTCAAAAAATGTTTTCCAATTTTTTACAAAATGCTTATCTAACATATTGTCATTTTGTTCTGTAATAATATATAAGAAAACTTTCTCTGTATTAATATAAAAGAATGTTATGAGCAAAAAACAGGCGGGAAAAATTGGGATTTTTTAAGAAACCCTTTATATCTTCCCAAATATTTGTGCTGAGTTTACGAAAATTCCTGTAAATATTATGCACATTACACATAACCATTTCAGAAAGTTTCATCTTGTTATCAGTATTCTGTGAAGCGGAATGAGCCAAAAAAGTTTTTGTCTTCATCAGTTTGTAGATGGTCCCCTAATTGCCCTCAGAAGCGAATCTTCAATGTAAAATGTGAGTTACAATACATTCTTTAAATGGTCGAAATTTGAGGGCAGTCAGTTAATCCTTTCCGTAGAAATTCTGAAAAATGTGAAAATCTGAAAGTGTCCGGATACTTTTGGCCATATAGTGTATCACTTTGCCTGTGATTAATCATACCCTGCACGAGCTAATCGTAGCTATGTAGAAACGTCCACATTCTTAGGAAAGGAATCATAGTTATGTACTTTCTTTCCAAGGAATGAACAAAATTTTCAGAAATTGTGGGAAAGTTTATCATAAAAAATCTGAGACTAAATAATTTTTTTTGATAACTGCCATATTCTTCAAATGAATGAATACCCAAACCAATGTCTTAATTAAATATAAAAAAGTATTATTACACTATTTGCAGGATGTTCATTCTTTTTTTACCATATACATTAATAGTTTATCATATTAAACAAGAAATGCAAATTTTAAGGTGATCTCAAATTTTTAAAACTAAACATGCAAATAGAAAGTCAAAGCTCAGAAATCAATGAATGAAAAAAAATTCGATTTTTTTGGAAGAAGAAATTACAAATCATGACTTTTTTCTTCCATTAGTTTTTGGAAACTGAAGTTCTTGCTTAGAATAAACAAACTGATCAAATATTTTGGTCTTTGGCAAAGTTTTACTTTTCATATTAAAATTCTTGCAACAATTGCTCATGAATTTGACATGCTTCTTGTAATATCATGACATAAATAGTAGTGTCTGAGTTATTTATAAGTCTTTTGTGCATGAATGGAATATTTCATTGAAATAATTTTTTGACAAATATTTTGAAACTTCCAGGTAATTCATTAAATATCAAATTCAAATGTTGGGAAGCAAGCATTTTCCATCTTTCGATTCCGCTGAAGATATATTTTAAAAAGCATATTTTCTCGACCCTCGAATCGCTAATATTTTCAGAATAGCACTGACAAGAATTTTGTAAAAACTTGTATGATAGTCAAGCTTATGAAAATTCAGTATATACGAACAGCAGTTCATAGAAAACTCATAAATTGTAACTTAAGTAACTCAAAAAAATTTCAGAATGAATTTTTTCTTAAATTTGAGTATAATGCTTTTCTTTTTAAATTGCTGAAACTTGATTTCTTGTTGTCTCTCAGCTATAAGAACAAGAATAACTCCATTTTTGCAGATTTTATCATGTTGAAATGACCAATGTGTTATAAAAATTGTAAATAAAACCCCCATTTAGAAAAAAAATATAAATTAAAAAAGGCAAAAATAAGTGCTTTAAAAAAAGCTTCTTTTTAAAGAGTAAGAAAAATTAAGAAATGTAGAAAATCTTATTGAAAAAAAATATGCGGTCAATTCCACCAGCCTTACACCCTTTAGAATAGGCCTGGTCGGTGTGGATATCTATCTATCTGTCAATTCCTATAACATAAATTTCAACACTTGCAAGTCATGGTTATTTAAACTGAATTTTTGTTCCCTATTTTTCATGAAAATTTGCAGTACAGTTTGGCTTACACTTGAATGGTAGAATTTTCATATTCTTAAGTAGAAGAATTACAATTAATTGTTCATTTATTAAAATACAAAAATAATAAAACAAAACTCTATTTTATTAATATAAATGGCAAATTCTTACTCAATATTTTCCTTTAAGAGTTTATACCAAAAGCATTTGCGACAATGTCCAGAATTTGCACATACTAACCAGAGGCCGAGTTCTCCATTCTTGCTTCAATGTGGCATTGATAATTTGCTTTTTGTCCTCAGTGAAGGTGAAACAATTAATAAAGGAACTTCCTAAAAGTTAAAAGCTTAAGGAGAAAGCCAGGAAATACTGGGCATTCCCTTAAACCCAGCCATTGGGAATGTTGTTCTTTTATTAAAATACAAAACTCCATTTTTAATAATTCAAACAACAATGTAAATATTTACCTACGTTTTTTCCTTTACGAGTTTATACAAAAGCATTTGCGACAATGTCCCGAATTTGCACATGCTAACCAGAGGTCGAGTTCTCCATTATAACTTCAATGTGACATTGATAATTTGCTATTGGTCCCCAGTGAAGCTGAAACTATTAATAAAGGAACTTCCTAAAAGTTGAAAGCTTAAGAAGAAAGCCAGGAAATATTGGGCAATCCTTTAAACCCAACCATTGGGAATGTTGTTCCTTTATTAAAAAACAAAAACAATAAAACAAAACTCCATTTTTAATGATTCAAACAACAATGCAAATACGATACAAAACAACAATTAAAATTAACAATAAAGGACATTTGTTATTTGTTACTAATCTTGATGAAAATATGAACACATACAACAAACTGTTTTTAAAAGTTCAAACCTGCAGTGATTTCTTCGAACATTAATGCTCTAAATGGATCTGCATTCAAATCCTCAGTCAGAGATAACCCGTTTAACTTTCGATACACATAGTAACTACCGTAAAAAACCACAATTAAAAGTATCTATTTGTTTTGCATGTGGAGGAAATACTATCTGCCAATGGCTATCTGAATTCAGCAAATTATTTAATATTATACACGATTGCCTTATTAAAGTTGTGGTATCCTTATCTGGTTTATTACCAAGTGGGTCAAAATATTCAAAGATTTTACTTTTCATATTAGTTATAATTAAAGTTCAAATGCGTAGATTTTAAATTTACAGGAATAATTAGAAAATCAAAATTTGCTGTTTCTTGAATCCAAGAAAACTGAACTATATTTGTTTCCTTAAAAACTAAAATAGAGTGCAAGGATTCTATAGCTTTGAAATGTTTGAATTTCCTAGTTTGAATAAAGTTCCATGCATCAATAATTGAATCATAAAGCCAACCCTTTCTGAAAATTGACGATACTGACTTCAGATATTTCTCTTCTTTCGCAGTAATATATGGGTCTAAAGATTTCATCATATAAAACGAAAGGTTAATATTATTAAAAGTTAACATCGTAGCAGTAAGATTTTTTACATTAATTTTATTAAATTTTGGAAATACATTAAAACAACCAGCACATTCAGAGTTTTCAAAAGAAAAAGATTTCATACTTTGACTCTTTCTCAATAGGATTATCAGGTTCATTCTTCTTAATCGAAAAAAAATCTTCACTTAATCGTTGCTTCTTACTGCTATTTTTGGAAAAGAGCCTTCCCTTTTTTTTATCTTTGAGAAGTTCTATAAAACTTAACCTGAGGGATAATTTTCTGGTTAGGAGCAACACACACTATATGCCCAAAAGTATCCGGACACTTACAGATTTTCACATTTTTTTAGAATTTCACCGGAAGGGTTTAACTGACTGCCTTTAAACTTAGATCATGTGAAGAATAGACTGTAACTCACATTTTGCATTGACGATTCGATCCTCAGGGCAATTAGGGGACCGTCTACAAATTGATGAAGACAAAAACATTTTTGGCCCACCCCGCTTCACAAAATACTGAAAACAAGATGAAAATTTCAGAAATGGTAATATTTAATGTGCATGGTATTTAAATGGAATTTTCGTAAACTCAGCACAAATATTTGGGAAGATTTAAAGGTTTTTCTTTAAAAAAAACCCCAAATTTTCCCACCTGTTTTTTGCTTATAACATGCAGAATTTTCTTTTATATTATACGAAACTTACAGAAAAAATGACAATATGTTAGAGAAGCATTTTGTAAAAATTTGGAAAAGTATATTTGAATATTACAGGAAATATGGACATTTTTTTTAGTAAATAATGTTTTACTGCGCATGCGCGAAACATAGCGTAATCTTTCTTTCACAACTTTAAGGCCAGACATATAGGACAAGTTATATAAAAAAAATCAGTTCAATATCATTGGCATTCAGAAAGATATCGGCATTGCAACGAGCAGAATTTTATCTCCTGTCGAAGAGAAGCTAAAAGATGAGGGGTTGTACACAAATTGATATTTTTAAAACTTATATCTTTAAAAAGTTATATTGAATTGTCTAGTGTTTAGAATTTGCTGAATACCCACGAACGCTGCACATAATTGATAAGCGTTCATGGGTATTCAACAAATTCTAACCTTTATACAATTCAATATAACTATTCACAAACAAAGTTTTAAAAATATCAATTTGTGTATAACCCCACATTTTTTAGCTTCTCTTCGTCAGAAGCTAAAATTCTGCTCTTTGTAATGCCGATATCTTTTTGAATACTAATGATATTGAAAAGAATTTTTTATACAAGTTGCCCTATATATCTGGCTTTAAAGTTGTGAACGAAAAATTACGCTATGTTTCGCGCATGCGCAGTAAAACATTATTTACTAAAAATGCTCATATTTCATGTAATATTCAAATATTCTTTTCCAAATTTTGCCAAATGTTTCTCCAACATATTCTCATTCTTTCTGCAAGTTTCGTATAATATAAGAAAAAACCCTGCATGTTATAAGCAAAAAACAGGTGAGAAAATTTGGGATTTTTTACGAAAACCTTTATATCTTCCCAAATATTTGTGCTGAGTTTACGAAAATTCCTGTAAATATTGTGCACATTAAACATTACCATTTCTGAAATTTCCATCTTGTTATCAGTATTCTGTAAAGAGGGGTGGGCCAAAAACGTTTTTGTTTCCATCAGTTTTTAGACGGTCCCCTAATTGCTCTCAGGACCGAATCTTCAATGTAAAATGTGAGTTACAGTCTATTCTTCACATAGTCGAAGTTTAAAAGCAGTCAGTTAAACCTTTCTGGAGATATTCTAAAAAATGTGAAAATCTGAAAGTGTCCGGATAATTTTGGGCATATAGTGTATAATTGAGGTGCAACAGAAACGGGATTTTTCTTTAGATTTAAAACCCCACGCATACTGGCTACTAAGGTAGTTAAACAACTAACTACATTATTCAACATAATTTATTTAACCTGAGGAATTTCTATTAATTCTAATATCTCTGAACATAACTTTTTGCAATCTGCCACCTTTGATCTGCATCTTTCAGTATTAAACAATATACACTCCTGCTCAAAAAATAAGCAACAAACACGAAAAGACGCGGTACACATGCAAAATGGTGAATTAAAACACACAATTTACATATGAGGTAGAGGTTGCATCGCCGAATGCAAATAGACAACCAAAATTAGCATAAAACGCAATCCCGCGGTCACACCGCAATGTCTTAAAAAGGGGCTTGTCGGACCTATGCTTCAGTTCGCAAGCAGCGATAGTTCCGTGGAATACGAGATAGCCAAAGCGGAAAGCATGAGTAGAAGAAACCATTTGCACGACGAGATGCGTTGGAGGGCTGTTGGTATGTTGCGAGCTGGTGCAAGACAATCTGTTGTTGCCAGAGAGCTGAATGTGCATCGTAGTGTCATCCATAGGCTGTGGAACCATTACTAAAGGGATCAAAACGCCAGTAGAAGACGTGGGTCTGGATGCTGGAGAATCGCCAAAACGGCAGACGATCGCTTTCTCTTGTAATCTGCCAGATGCCGGAGGATACTAACAGCATGACAGCTGGCGTCGCAGATCTCTGCTGCTGCAGGAAGGCTCATATCCCGCCAAACTGTGTCGCGCAGACTGCATGAAGGAGCACTGCTCGCACGACGACCTGTTGCTTGTGTGCCTTTGTCCCCAGTGAACGTCAGAGCGCGGTGGCACTGGCCCATGAACATCGGAATTGGACACCACAGCAGTGGGGCCACGTACTCTTTACGGATGAGTCTCGATTTAACATCCAGAACGATTCCCGAAGGACAATGGTATGGCAATATCCAGGGACACCCTATCGGGCGCCAACCATCGTCGAAAGGGACCATTACAGAGGTGGCGGGTTACTTGTCAAGGCAGGGATAGCAACGAACAGCCGAACCGACATCTACGTGTTCGTTGGGGGTTCCGTCACAGCTGTCCGATATCGCGACGAAATCCTACGCCCTTTTGTGCGGCCTTTTATCGCTGCAATGGGTACCGACGCGATATTTATGGACGATAACGCACGCCCACATAGAGCACGATTGGTGTAGAGTTATCTTGAGAGTGAAACCATTCCACGGATGGCCTGGCCTGCTAGATCACCGGACCTGAATCCCATAGAGCATGTGTGGGACATGTTGGGAAGACGGATTGCAGGTCGCAGTGCGCCACCAGGCACCCTCCACGAGCTCCAACAAGCCTTACTACGGGAATGGGCATTACTGCCACAACAAGCGATCAACGACACTATTGCCAGCATGCCTCGCCGTTGTCAAGCATGCATTTAAGCTAGAGGGTATCATACCGTTTATTAACGTGTGGTTCCCATTGCACATTCTGCCTATCAATTTGGGCTGTCGAGCCGCCGTAATATATGTGTTTTTGTTTGTCTTTGCTTTATTGTTTGATATGTGGTCTAGTAATGCCACACCTGCCGTGTACAACTTTTACGCCTATCCATTAAATAGTTTTTGTTTTATTCCGATTTTTGCCTTTGTTGCTATTTTTTGAGCAGAAGTGCATTAACATTTAAAATTTCAGAAGAAAATGCTGAACTCTTTTCCTTACTATCAACTTCAATAAAATCATCGGTTACATGTGTTTTAATTTCAGAATACAGTAACTGCACTTTATGAATATGTTTACAAAGGTTACTGTTGTCTTCGCAAGAACATTGATGCAGATGGCTGCATAGTGCAGCACAATTAATATTAGCACATTTAAAGTAGCAGTGGTCTATTAAACCACAAGCATCTGCAACTTTACATACCATATACACCTTTCCCTTTACAGATTGGGATTTAACTTCCCAATGACCGTCATGTTGAATAACATCTATATTTTGAATCTTTACTCCCTTGTCATGCTTCTCTTTAACAGTTTTAGAGAGCTTTGAATATGCTGGAACATTATTCATAACATTACTATAATATTTAAAATATCTATCAGTTTCTATCCCGTAAAGAGTTGAAATGAGCTCATCTATTCGCCTATTATATTTACGTTCAAAATATACTGTTTTTAATTGGTTGTGAAAGGATTCACAATAATTATTAATATTGATGTCACCATGTGGAAATTGTCTAAAACAGGTGGCTCATAATTCTTTCCTACCAGAATACTTTTTAACAAAGTAGTCAGTAAACTTTTGCCATTTATTCGAATGATCATTAAGAAACACTGAGAGTTTAATCTCAAAAGACTTTTAATGCATTATCTTTAACAGTTCATCGTACATTTTATCACGATAGAACTTTATCATGGACTTTTGAAGTCAACTGTCTTTTCCAAGCATTTTAAACATGCCATTGACACAACAAATGTCTAATATTGGGGCCGAAAACAGAATTAAATGTGCTAAAGGAACAACTATCATCATCTGTCTTGATAGTATTCACTTTCAGATTAGGAATCTTGCAACGTAAACTAGAAAATAAAACGACTAAAGTGTGAAAGTCTAAATTATTGGCAATAAAATGTGCAACTGCTTATCCCTGACCATACTCGTCTTGAATGTGGAGCGAAAGGAGATGAAAATCATAAAAGTTCGTACCGTGAGTTGCATCTATGCAAAGAATATGCGAATGTTTTATTAGCATATCCCTTTGTTCTTTTGTCTGAAAACCTAACACGAAAGAACTTCCTAATTTGGCAAACTATCTAAATCGGAAGAGCCCCAAACAGTTTTTGACTCCTGAAGTTTAAAAATCAAGACAGGATTATATGGCTCATTTTTTAAGTTTCCTACAATGCATAAAACAGACATGGCATCACTAGCTGGCTGCATTGTATTACGCAGATACCTTAACTAATCCCGTATAGTCTTTCGAGAAATAAAAGCTTCTTTTGTCGGATGAAAATTTCTTTTTTCTCGAGATTCTACATCACCACGTAAACCGCGTAATAAGATAACAATTTTTGAAACAGGAAAGGACAGCAATAAATAAGACTTAATTAAATCTCGAATGCTTTCTTTAAGATGATACTTACTGTTCTCGAAACCAACACTATGGTTATGAATCGGATAATATGTAACCAATATCAAATTTTCTGTTCACATACACATATCTTAACAGGACAATTTATAGTGAAAGAAATCACCCCCTTTTTGCGTTTATCATTTCGTTCTATCCTTGATTTAAACCTTGACTGATATAATGGATGAAAAAACTGACACGAGAAATAATAAAATGTTTTATCCCCACTTACTTTTTTACCTGTTGATTTTTTTAGAAAAAGGGTGAGTAGCAGAAGTTTCAGACTTTAACCAAATTTTGAAAGTTGCCAAGGATTCAAAAGAAAAATTTTTAATATTTCCAATTCCATGTGCAGTGTTAAAATGTTTATTTAAATTCCATAAAGTATCATAAATTTTATCACACTCTGTATAAACATATGTTTAATTTTTCTTGTTATTGGTGCAAGTTTTTTTTGTGACTCTTAACAAGATTCATCACTGTTATAAAACCTACCACAGTCCAAACACTTATGTGGAAAGTTTCCACACTTATCAGTTAAAATTCGGGAATCATTTAAAGATGCTTCAACTGCCTCTAATCATAATTTAGGTTTTATTATAGTTTCTGCTTGAGAGCCACTTTTAGATTCTAAAATATGATCACATTTATTATCTGGAGTAGATGAAGCAATATGAATCTTTGGTTCACATGGTTTACAGCGTTTTAAATTGTTTCAAAACGATTTCCTTGATAAGTACGGTTTAAAACATACCTCACTAACTCCAGGATAAGTTATTTTAACTCTTTCTGTACATTTATATTTCCTTAAATGATTTGAAAAAGAAAACTTTGATAATAAGTTCTCACACAGTGATCACATGTTTTCGAATATGAACAATTTTCAGGACCAAACAAACGAGGAACAGGTATACAGGAAAGCACAGGTACGAAAAGCTGAGCACTACCAATCACTGCTAGTCCCATACAGGTCATACTTGGCCAAGGAAGAAAGGAAGGCAAAGAAACTGGAAAAGAGGGAGGAACAGGTGAAGTAAAACTGGAAAAGGGGGGAGGAACAGGCGAAGAGACTGGAAGAGAAGGAAGAACAGGCGAAGAGATTGGAAGAGAAGGAGGAACAGGCAAAGAGACTGGACGAGAAGTTGATGCAGGCAAAAGAACTGGACAAGCAGAAGCTAGTGGTTGAGCAGCAACCCAATGAGAACCAGGATGCCTTGTATTCACAGAAGCATGTTTTGGCCATGATGGCAAGAATGGAGGCTGCTTAGAACAAGAAGACAATGGAGGAAACTCTGTTGAATCAAATATATACCCTGGAGAAATCGACTGGCACTTTTTAACCTGTAAAAATTAAACAATAACTACAATGAATATCTAATTTCTAAGCTTATATGGATATTTAAAATAAAATTTTAATACAAGCTATATTTATTCAGTTGCATTCATACATACCTTTCAGATGCATTATCTAATGAAATGCAACCCTTCAAAAAACCACAGAAAAGACTAGCCAAGTGATGATTACCCCTTTGATTGAGATGCAAACCATCGTATCCAAGAAAACTATACCATGTTGGCTTGCAGGAACTGCAAAAGAAAAAAGCTTCACGGTCAAAGCATACATTTTTGAGTGCATTATTTATCGCATCAATCTGGTGGTTTAAAATTTTTATGTGTTCCTTAGTTTTCCAGAAGTTCTTTTTGAAATAATTGAAGCCCCTTGGAATCACAGTAAACAAAATTCCTTTTGCTTTAGGGTTGACTTGCAAAATTTCATTGGTTAAAACCTATATTTCTAAAGTATAACTTCCACACTGTCCAACGATACATTATTAGTGCCAACATGCACTAAAAAGCAATCATACATATCATTAATCATAGAAATCTCACATGTTAATGTATTGTTGCTCCAGGGTAAGAAAAAACGTCCAAATGCAAATCGCATAAATACTCTTTTAAGTATTTAATAATCGAGTCTCCAATCATAAAAGTCCTCATTGTGATACAAATAAAATACACAAATTTGAAATTCTGTCAATAACAAGTATAAAATTATTGCACAATGATGCCCACACAAATAAGTAACAAAAGATCAAACCATAAAAAGTCAATAAAACACTGAAATAGTTCACATGTCTATTTGGCCTAGCTAAACCTAATCAGTGATACACTCTAAAACACAATAAGCTATTAATTAAATAGCAAGTAAAGAATATTGCTTTAAATATGTAATAATCACTACAAAAAATTTACTTCACAGAATGTTTTAAATAAAATACCAAAAACACCTTAAAACTCACAGAAATTAATAAAACTAATACTAATCTGAAATATCACTACAAAAAGAAAAAAATCATTTAACTGTTGTATTAATTTACGCACTGCAAACTAACTCCTTCAAATAGAAAACTGAATACAACAAATTTAATAACAAAAAGCACTTGATAAAATTCCTCGGTAACTATTTAACCCTAATTAACAAAAGATAAAAGTTTAAATAAACAAAGAAAATGTCAAATTAATGAAAAATAAATTTTTAAAACAGATTGAATATGAAAATAAAAGAAAAAAACACTTATGTATATAATATAAATACTGTAATATTTTCAAATTCGATGAAGAGTTAGTTTAGTTTAGTTATATTAACGTCCCGTTCTGAAACAACACGATGGCTATTTTGGGACGGACCTGGTAATTTTGAACCACGGTCAGATGACGAGGACGACACTTCAGCTGGAAACCCCCTCTCCAAACTTCCACGCCACACCAACGGGAGGACGTTTGGCCACTACATATGATTTAGAGTGCAACAGGCCCCATACACGGCGGAATCGGGTTTTGGACCTCGAACCCTCAGGCCCCAAACCCGAGACCTTGCCACTAGGCCACCGCGGACTCAATTTAATGAAAAGATGACATACAGGAAAGGCGCTAGAGTTTGCCCGACAGAGGG
>BGPR01000839.1:343768-359331 GCA_013235015.1 Araneus ventricosus | reverse complement strand
TATTGCTTTAAATATGTAATAATCACTACAAAAAATTTACTTCACAGAATGTTTTAAATAAAATACCAAAAACACCTTAAAACTCACAGAAATTAATAAAACTAATACTAATCTGAAATATCACTACAAAAAGAAAAAAATCATTTAACTGTTGTATTAATTTACGCACTGCAAACTAACTCCTTCAAATAGAAAACTGAATACAACAAATTTAATAACAAAAAGCACTTGATAAAATTCCTCGGTAACTATTTAACCCTAATTAACAAAAGATAAAAGTTTAAATAAACAAAGAAAATGTCAAATTAATGAAAAATAAATTTTTAAAACAGATTGAATATGAAAATAAAAGAAAAAAACACTTATGTATATAATATAAATACTGTAATATTTTCAAATTCGATGAAGAGTTAGTTTAGTTTAGTTATATTAACGTCCCGTTCTGAAACAACACGATGGCTATTTTGGGACGGACCTGTAATTTTGAACTCACGGTCAGATGACGAGGACGACACTTCAGCTGGAACCCCTCTCAAACTTCCACGCCACACCAACGGGAGGACGGCACTACATATGATTTGAGTGCAACAGGCCCCATCAGTGGCCCCGGATTTTAACGATATGGACCCGAGGCGTAAGGTATTTTGGAGGCCCCTCCTAAAAAATTCTATTGATGAGTACAAATGGTAACCCACAAATAACTTACTTAACGCTTGAATTCTAGGTCTATGTTTATCTTCGTCATTCAGTTTGAAGCTAATTCTTGTATTGTTATTTTATCTGATTTCAAACATTATTTTCTCTCATTTTAAGAATGTACACTATGTGATTAAAAGTATCGGACACTTTCAGTTTTCACATTTAGAATTTCTCCGGAAAAGCTAAACAAACTGTCCTTGAACTACTATGTAAAATGATTTAACTCATTTTACAGTGAGATTCGGTCACGAGGGCAGTGGGGGCAACGAAAAGGGGATGAAGGTGAAAATGGTGTTTGACCTCCTGTTTCACAGAAAGCTGACAACGCGATGTAACTCATGAATGGTTATGTTTGATGTGCGTAATATTTACATGAATTTTCGTAAATATAGCGCTGTCCTCTGAAGAAAGATATAAAGGTTTCTTTAAAAGATTCGAATTTTCCCGCTTGTTTTCTGTATATATGCAGAGTTTCCCTGGGAATTACGAAAATTACAGAAAAAGTGACAATATGTTAGAAGCATCAGCGTAAAATTTGAATAAATGCTTTTAATATCAGAGAAAATAAATTTTGCTCCAGTAAATAAATTCTTACTGCGCATGTGCGAAATATAGCGTAATTTTTCTTTCACAGCTTCAAAGCCAGATATAATATTAACTTATATGAAATTCCAGTCGAATACCATTAAGATTTAGAAGATATCGGCGGTGGAGTGTAAATTTCGATTCTTTCTAAGAGAAGCAAAATGATGAGCGTTTACTCCACGAACTAATATTTTTTTTAAACTTGAATCTTCAGATAAAAAGTAATTTAAACTGCAATTTAGGTATAGATTTTTATTTATAAGTATTCCTGAATTTCAGCACATTCAATCTTTGTAAAATTCTATAAAATTATTCGGAAATTCAAGGATTTTAAAAATATTGGTTTGTGATACAACCTCATCATTTTGTTTCTGAAAAGAAACGAAACTCTGGGCTAAACTTCTAGCTCTTCAGAGTATCTTCTAAATCTTAATAATCATTGACTGGAATTTTCCTATGATTGTCCTACACTATCTGCTTTGGCTCTGAGAAAAGAAACATATGTATCTCGCACATGCGCGGTAAAAAAGTATTTACTACAAATACTCATGTTTTCTGTATTCAGGTATTTGTCCCAGAATTTTACGCAATACTTCTCTAACATATTGTCTTTCTATGTAATTTGTATAAATCTGGTGGCAAACTCTTCATTTCATAAGCGAAATATGAGCGGAAAATTTGGTTTTAAGAAAAGGCTGTGTAATCAGCCTTCAGAATATTTACATTATTGTGTTTACGACAATGCGCGTAAACGTATGCTGAAACATAACCATTGATGAAACCCACATCGCGTCGTGCTTTCGTGGTAGGATATCAAAACTCCATTTTCTTAACAACTCACTTTACAATGCTCCTTTACCGCCAGTATATTTGAGATAACACTGTAGAAATGAAGTTAAGTCTATTGTTTACATGACCAAGATTACAGAGACGTCGGTTTAACCTTCCGATTTCGGAGAAATTCCCTAAAAAAATAACTAAAGATTGTCCGGATACTTTGATCAGATATACATTAGCCATAGTCTATATGCTATGTCATTTTCATAACATTATATGTATGCTATATCAAATAGATAAAATTAAACTGCTGCCACTTACTTCAATTTCTCCAAACAGAGATATTTTCTGTTGATAATACAAAATAATTGAACAGTAATGATTTCTTTCGGTTTTTGCATCTATCTAGATGAGTTTGGACATAACAGTGTCCAAGCATTCAAATTTATTAAATAGAAAACATTTCAAAATTGCTTTTAATAAATATTTTTTTCTTTACTTAACGTTTAATAGAAACTTATTCAGTTGAAAAGGAGAAATGTGAGCTCATAAATCATCAACTTCATATTTATAAACTATAATGATTTTTACCGAATAAACTGAGAACAATTTACATTTTCTTCTATTTCCATTTCTCTTATCAACTCTGTCATAGCTGACAGAATGGTATATTCTAATACATAGGCAGAAAAGGAGGGAAATAATAAAAGTATCCCTCCCAAAAATTTTTTTAAACAGCACTTTGAAATGAATTAAGATAATTTTTTTAAAAAATTTTATCTAGTTTAATGCTAAAAGAAATACCATTAAAAACAACTTTTTTCATCGCTCCTTTCTTCGAAAAGTTCTCTTATTAAAAAAATGAAATGCTTGAATCGTAAAATAAAGAACGACTTTCAAATCTCACGAAGGCTGAAAGGATTTTCCAGAACTTCGATCATGCTAAAGAGAGGCTTCAGTCCTCAGTCTTACTGGGAAGATTCGGTCACGACGGCATTTAGAGAGGACGTGACAGAAATTGATGAAAAGAAAAAAAAAATCTAGAACTACCGTTTCACAGAGCTGATCAATTTACATTCATCAATGTTAGTTTAAAGTACATTGCACGCATTTCGTAAAGTAACAAGTATATTTTGGAAGATAAGGGTTTCCAAAATCCTAAATTTTCCAGCATGTTTTGCTTATAACTTGCAGAGTTTTTCCATCAAATGATACAAAGCTTACAGAATACTTGAAAATGTGTTACAAGTGTTCCATTAAATTTGAGTTCATACTATGGATAATGGATAAATATGATTATTTAGTTAAATAAATTTTACTGCTGTGCGGGATAGCGTAAATTTTCTTTCAAACTTCAAAGCCAGATATTTATACGAAAATTCAGTTGAATACCATTAAAATTAGAAAATATCTGCATTGCAGTGGTTGAATTTACTTGCACTCTAAGAAGCTACATTATGAAGGTTTTACCACAAATGATACTTTTAAAATTTGAATCTTCCTAATAGTTATCGGAATTAATCTAAGTAAAGTATTTAATTTATTTATTAAGTGTCTTATGTCCCCCAATGTTTCGTTTGGCTGTTTTTGTTACCTCATTAATTTTTTAAAGCAAAGAGGGAGAAACTTTTCATTGGGGAGAGGATTATACTAGAAACATGACTGCAACATCATAAGTTCGCCGTCGGCTTAGCACAGCAATGTTTCTAGCATAGATTTTGAGGCCCCCCTATCGTCTCGTGGCACGAGGCGGCCGCCTCTAACGCCTGTGCGGAAATCCGCCACTGGGCCCCATACACGGCGGAATCGGGTTTCGGACCTCGAACTCGCAGGCCCCAAAGCCGAGACCTTGCCACTAGGCCACCGCGGGCTCAATTTAATGAAGAGATGACATACAGGAATGGCGCTAGAGTTTGCCCGACAGGGGGTCACGATCTCCCCGACAGGGGGCACGACCTGCTGTATGGGGGGACGAGTGTAATGGAATTGGTCTCGAATTTTCGCCAGATTATTATTTATCAACTACAGTTGAATACCCTGTAAAAAAATTTCCCCGACGGATACAAAAAAAAAAAAAAAAAAACCCCTGATGGAGGGGGGGGCTTGGCCTCCGTCCCTCTCTGGCGCGACCCCTGATGACATGTAGAACGTCTACGTTGGTCACAAAACAAAGGTGGAATAAAATCAAAATGGCGTGCTAAATCACAGAATGTCTCACATGGCGAATTGATTAATGGTCACGTGACTGAATACCAACCAATCCCTTCGGATGGTTTATTTTGTCCACTTCTTGATCACGTGACAGACTTACTACCGTCTGTAATTAACCCGATGAACAGAGTTAACCATGACAAAACAGATACAGACAGAAAATTAAGTTCTGGGAACGCCAACATTAAATGGAAGTTTTGTTGCACCTTCCCCTTCCATCTCGCCGACGCATATAATTACCGATTACCAATGAGAGCGGTAGCCATACCGCCGTAGCCACGCCTTTGCTCTGCATATATTCATCGTTCGCTCTGGACCGCCTACTGCCGCAAACCGGCCACTTCTGTTTCCTAGTTCACTGTCTCTGTATATGGGCAAGAAACAACCAACTGACCACATCATTTTTACAGCTAGGATTCTATGAAAAAGTTTCACCCTTAGTTTCTCCAGGCATTATAAATCTTTTTTATGAGGGGATGCAGTAAAATATTCTACATTATAATTAAAGGATCAACACAGTGGCGAATGTCAAACCTCATGGCTTATATAAGCCAAAACACTTTAACTTTACAGGCTTTCCTCTCCTGACAATAGGAATAATAAAGAACACTACAATATTTTCGATAATTTAATAAAAAATACAATGAAATAACTAGCCAAAAAATGTTTTCGACCGCGTCAACGCTACAAGTGCAAGTGGAATGACTAGAAAAGTGGAAAATTTTCGAGCCTGTAAAGTCAGAAAGCAACGTTGTCACGATTTTGTTACTATTTTTTTTTTTAATGAAAATTAAGATCAAACAGTTGTAGTGATTTTAAATTAAATCAAGATTTTTGGTTTAGCTCTGGGGGGGGGCGGCAGCCCGATAGCCCCTCCCCTGGATTCGCCTCTGGATCAACATAAAAATGACTGACAATTCAAGCTTCACTTTTTTTTTCATTCAGTTTTTTTTCGAACTCGGGACTGTCTAACATGACGAAATTCATCAAAATCTGGAGACCGAATTTTTATCAAAGGTTCAAGTACTTTTAAAAGTATATTTCGCATTACAGAAAGTTAAAAAAAAGCCAAAAGCATTCTTTATAAAAAATAAAAATTGATTTCTGATAAATTAAATGAAGAATAATATTTTTTTTACGTAACGAATATATTCTGTTAAGTGTTATAGTGATATCTTGCAAACTCGCATGGAATCAAATTGTAATTAAGTTTACTGATAATTAAGTTTAAGGAAGTATTATTTCAAGGAAGAATTATAGAGGTTACTAAATTCGGAATATGGATTTATTCGAAAAATATTATGTGCTCCGAATTTGTGATTTTAATAAGCAAAAAAATTGGAAATTCGAGAGTAAAGCTTAATTTTTAAGAAATGGAAAAAAAAAAAAATTGTGCGAGTATTGAACCTGAGACAGAAAAAATTATGCCCAAAGCTGTGGATCTTAACTATCGGACCAGCTTTCTTTTGCTTCCTGCACTGTAGAAGTTATGAGAAGTAGGAATCTGAATGTGTACTAAAAATAGTATTTCTTAAATACTTGTAACTTTAACAATCAAACAATTTGGAAGATGGAGATTTTAAACCTCTCAATTGACTAGAATTTTTATGAAATGGAAAAAAATACAGGCTATGCCGTAATAGAACCTGAGATAGAAAAAATTATGCCTACAGCTGAATGTTTTAACCTTTGGAGAGGCTGATTTTTTTTCGTGACACTCTTCTAATCTTCTGTGCAAATCTTATCGCATATTAGTGTCGTATTTTGAACTAAATGCCAATATATTTTCAGCGAGGAACCACAGTGTTACGAGAAGTCGGAACCTGGATGTAATCTATAAATATTATCTCTTACTCGTATGTAACTTTATTAAGCAAGGAAATTGGAAAATCGGGAGTTTATACTTTCAAATTGACAAGAATTTTAAAGAAATGAAAAAATAATAATAAATAAAATAAAAATACGGGAAGTGCCGGAATACAACCTGAGACAGAAAAATTTATGCTCACACTTGAGTGTTATATTGGAGAAGCTGAACTTTTCTTGGTGATACTCTTTTAATATTCTCTCCAAATCTTATCGCACATTAGTACCGAATTTTGAACTTCATGTCAAAACATATGTATTTCCAGCGAGGAAACATAGGGGTTACGAGAAGTCGAAATCTGGCTATATTTTTAAAATATTGTTTTTACACATTTTAACTTGAATAAGCATAAAAATTGGAAAATTGGGAGTTTAACTCTTCCAATTTACAAGAATTTTTAAGAAATGGAAAAAATTAAATTATGCTCTTATTAAAATATCTCTGTTTATAAACACTCAGCCAATCTTTCCTACACTCGAAGATAGAACTATATGTTTGCCTTTCGTTTTACCTTCATAACCTGGTTTGAATGAAAATTCTGTGAAATTTCGACCAATTCTCAGACGTGTAATGTAAGGAAAGTGAAATATTTTTTGAAACTCGTCGTATTTCATGCAAGTTTGAAAATAAAACATGAAAATGGTAGAAAAACAACAGATGAAAGAACATAAATTGAAATCAATTTATTTTCCAAGAAAAACGGTTGATGTTAGAACCTTGACTCGAACTCGCGAAAATGTGTTATATTAGCTCTAGTTTCTTTAGTTCCTTTTCATTTTGAATAATTTCTTAACAAATTGTTCTAAGTATTGGTAAACTTTTGGTTTTTCTATAGTTCTTGTTGTACTTTAAAAAAAATTTCTGTTGAAGCAATTACTTTTTGCTGCTGCGTTTGCACGCAAAAACGTCTATTGTTTTCATTATTTTTCATTTTATCATTGTTTTCTTTTAATTTATTTTCTTTTAATTTAAATTTCTATTATTTATTCTATTAGCTCTCGTTATAACCCGTCAGCTAACTTATCCGCTGTTCGATGAAAGAACTATATGTTTGCCTTTCGTTGTCCCTTCATAACGCAGTTTAAATACAAATTCTGCAGAAATTTTGAAAAATTGTCAGATGTGTGTAGGAAATACAAAAGACGACTCGCATGTCGGAAAGTGAAGTCGTATTCTTGAAATTTCTCCTATTTCATGCAATTTGAAAATAAAAAAATGAATACGATGAAAAACTACAAATAAAATATCAAAATTTAAAATGATTTTTTTCCGAAAAAATAAATAAAATTACTGCTCTTAGGACCTAGGATACCGAACCAGTAAATATGTGTTTTATTGGCTCTCGTTATAATCAATCTTCCAACCTTTCTGACGCCCGAAAACAGAACTATAAGTTATCCTTTCTTTATCTAATTTAATTTTAATTATTCAAATTTCTCATAATTGAAATTTGTCGCATTACCTGCAATATTTAAAAACAAAAAAAATTAAAATTATAGAAAATCTGCAGATAAAATAAATTGAAATAAATTAATTTTCCAAAAAAATGCCTTCACGGCCTTGAGGCACCGAACCTATTAAAAATTGTTCTATTAGCACTTGTCATAACCACTGAGCCAACTTTTCCAACGCCTGAAGTCAGAACTACAAGTTAGCCTTTCTTTGTCTAAACATATCCTACTTTAAATAGAAATTCTGCTTAAATTTAGGCAAATTTTCAGATGTTTGTAGGACATACAAACGACGGCTCTGAGGTCGGAAGGTTACATTTTTCTTCAAATTTGTCGCATTTCATGTGTGTTAAGAACTCAGCAAACCTTAGTTGCACATTAGTGTAGGCGGAATGAAATATTTAATCTACTGCATAGAATTCGTATCATATTTTTGCTGAAGTTGCTTAACTCTCTGAACCCGGCTAGATTGAGAATTCCAGAGCCTCAAAAATTCAAGTGAATTTTCGTACACGAAATAAGAATGGAATTCTCCCTTTTTTTACAGAATTTCCAGAAGAACGGCACCCGAATTTAGGAGATTAATTGTCAACAAAGAAAGGAACTACTTTTCTCCCGTAAAATGCACTCTGGCACCCGAAACCGCCCGAGTCCAAGTCTCTGTCGAATGGGGCTCTTTGGGGCGGGATAGGGCTCATAGAGTTGCCACGGATGAGATATCTCGTCCTTCTGGAATCTTCGCTGCGCACTCATAGAATTTGACTTGCACAATAAATTTATTAAGTTAAACATGTTAATAGATGTCCTCAGAATTCGTTTCTTTCTTTGTTGATTTATAAATTGTCTAGAGCGAGCACGGTTACTTTTTGTCTTTCTTGGAGCTTGCATCTAATTCGTATACCGCGGCGAATGTGTTAATCTAAAATCTCAAGACATTGTCATGCTTTGCGGATAGGCGTACGGGCTATTTTTGTTACATTCATTCTAAAACAATCTGTTTATTGTTGAGATTTTAGGAAACTTTTATAAAGAGAAAGCGAAATTTTATAAAATCTTCCGATATCATTTTCTAAATTTAACTTAATTATTTTGTGAATTGCAAGAAAAATAATTCTTCCTATTCTAATCTTTTCTAAGTATGAAAAACAACTTGAAGCTTCCTTTTTAGATTTTAATATATCAGACAATTGTTAAGAACGTTTTTCCTTGTATTAGTGATTTATTCTGTGAAGGCATATTATTTATTAATTTAAAAAGGGGTCGAAGGTTACTAACTGCTGGTGTAGTAAAACATATAGTTAGATACCACGTGCAGAGGCATGCACCATTTGGCTAAGACCTGACGCGAATATACTCTGACAGAGGGTCATAATAATATATGTTTGAGTTTACATAACCGAGTTAAACTTATGCTCCTACTCTATAGTAAACCCTCGATTAAGAATCAATAATCAAGAACAGTGATAGTGACTCCAATCTCACTTGGTCTGGAATATAGCACCATGCCCATCCAAGAGGCAAGGACTCATTACAAAGCCCATGGAGACGCCTCTGTTGGTCAAAGCGACCTGAGTTTGAAGTCTGACTCACCTCTGATACATGAGGATAGATTACCTTCCTGGAGTACTTTCAGGGGAAAGTCCTGGAAGGCAATCTTCAGTGGAAACTGGCCCACGGAGGAGGGCATCGCGACTACACGAATATGAGTTGCAGCAGGATAAGTAAGCGGGAATTCGTTTCCCCTGTGGGTATAATAATAGTGCCTCTACCAGTGATAGTATGCACCTCTTACGGGAGGGGTGGGCCATGGCCAGGTGATTGGCTGCTGAGACTCCGGCCTCGGTACTCGAGCTATTGCGGTGGCTGTCACTCAGAAACCCGGATGCCAAGGCAGGGTGAGGTGATCCAGATTCTTCTGGTTTCAGGGGAAAATGGCTCACATTTTGCGTTTGACTTGGAGGAAAATCTGGGAACATCGAGCATCCAGCCCGACCGCGCCTCTCAAGGGCACATCTTCTCCAGATGTGACGGGATTCACGACCCCGAGGTAGTCTGATCGCCTTTCGAGTTTTTTCCTCTTTTTTAATTTTTTCCCACTTTTTCCTTCCTTCCCTCGAGGGTAGGCGAGGGAGCTCTTCATGAGAAGCTGTTGCCACTCTGTTTGCTTCGAGCTTCTCATGGACAGCAAATTACCCCCACGTGTTAGCCATGCGTGGCGACCCATTAGACAGGTGGTACATTTCGATCCCCGGTGTGTCAATCGGCCGGTATCCCAGCTGCTTGGCTGGTCTGCTCAACTGGATCAAGCATAAGGGTCACTCCTTGGGCTTGGTGTTAAGGGTGGTCACTGTCCCCGGGGGTGACTCTCAGGGTATAGGTTCCAGCCAGCATCATAAGTGCCGAGGCTAGAAATTTCCAGTGCAGGTAACTGCCATCCCTTGTAGGGCTCCGAGGTGGGCGGTGCCGTTGGGCCTGAATCTTTCTCCATGTCGCATGGGTCATAATGTTCTTCACCACAGTAATGCTTATTCTAAATTTTTTGTTGTTAATTCTGAGAAAAATGAATTAAAAATGTATCCCCCATTTTGATTCATATAACTATTATTTCAACTGTTGGAGAGGTAAAAAATATTAAAAAAAATTAAACAATGGAAACTTACTTATTGAAGTCATGAATGGAAATCATTCTAAAAATGTAATGAAACTGGAAAAAATAGGAAATGCTGCAGTTAAAGTCGCCCTGCATCGTACCCTAAACCATTCTATAGGAGTAATATCTGAAACTGAATTCCAAAGTGATCTCGAGGACGATATTTTAGACTGTCTAAAAGACCAAAATGTTATAGTTGTCCGAAGAATCACAATTAAGCGAAACTATCAAAACTTCCCAACAAAACATCTGATCCTTACATTTAATACTCCCGTTCTGCCAAAAACCGGTTAAAATAGCCTTTAAAAATTGCCCCGTCAAACCTTAATACCAAAATCACTACGCTGTTTCAAATGTCAAATATTCGGTCACACAATAACAACTTGCCGGGACGCATATTCCCATTCCTTACTTGATTTTGTCTATGTGGGAAAATCGAACAATTTCATTGGTTAGCTCCGCCTCGCAATTCGCAAAGGGCTGACGTCACTAAAACGCGAACTTCGAATTTGCTTAGGTTGCTATTCGTTCTTTTCGGACTTCGCCATTTATTGAACTACTAACTTTCTTTTGTATTTTAACGAGTGCCTTTTCTTCCTTCTTTTTAACTGGTGATAAAGATGGATTTGCCAGAGCAAATTCGCATGAATATTACAACTGATAATTTGCCTCCAAATTTTGAAAATGAAAGTGTGGAGAGCAATGTTGTAGTTACCATAAGATGCAACATAAAATCCATGAGCGATGTTAATGAATGGGTGAAAGAATTTGGCAATAGAACAAATACGAAATGGACAGCAGAGATTCATGCCCTAGTAGAGGAAAGGGGAGACTACCAGGACAAACCGATTCCGGGACACTTAGGTAGACTTAACACAGAGGAGACTTCCAGGACAGTGGCTGATTCTGGGTCACTTCGACTCCACCCTTCCTCCCTTCCACCGGGGATCAAGTCTTTCTTGGATTAGATAAGGAATTATTCATTTTTTTGGACTTTGAAAATTTTCCGAGTGTTTTTAGGGATTTTGAATTTTCTCGGCTTTTTGTTCAATTAGAGTTAGACTTTCAATCTTATTACATTTTTCGGCATGCTCATTTTTCTATTTATTTATTTTTTCGTTATCGAATAAAGTTTTTCATTTTGTTTTCAGGAAAATTTCAAAACTTAAAGTAAAAGTGCATTCTTAAATAACATAAGTTTACTTGAGCACTCATTCACACAAAATCTTTTGAATCAAATCAATTTTATAAGAATAATTCTTCGAATGAACCAGCTTTGATTTATTTTTCTTTCATAATTCAACTTCCCTCTCTGCTTCGAGTTTATTTTTCCGCTAACAAATACGATTACTGAATATTCTAACAATAACATACAAGAACACTAAAATCTCTTAGGTTTGAATAAGTTAAGTTAAAATTCCGTTTTCAACTGCTTCAGGAATAACAGAAACGTTAAACTCTCTTGAAGTTAAATGGGAAATTTGAATCTTGAACGAGAAATTATTGGCATTTTTTTTTCTTTCCGAATTCACTTCAACATCGACCAAATAGCTTCATTAATATTAACCATTAAATATCAATCTTTTTTTCTGCTGAACATATAACTTATCTATAAAGAGTTTGCAATTTACTTCGAATGATGCTTAAAAGGTTACATTAAACCTCACAAATGCATAGATTCATCACAATTTATTTTATTTTAAAAAAATTAGGGATCATTCAACATACTAAATTTTAAATCTATATAAAACATTTGACTAATCTAAAATTTTCACCTATTAACTGATTAAACATATCTTTCTTTCGATATTTAAAAAAATTTCGAGTGGTTTCTGCTTTTATGAACTTATTTTGACTTTCTTCTTAATTCCTTTTTTCTTACATAATTGAAATTCACTTTGATTTTTAAACACATTTCTTCCAATGATGAGAACGATCATGGAATATTCTATCAATGACATAGAAGAAAAATAAAAATCTCTTTGGTTTGAATAAATTAATGAAATGAAACTCATGTTTTACATTCTAATTCCTTTTTACATAGATCAAATAAATAAATTTAGTATCGACAATTTTAACCACCAAAGAACTTTTTTTCTACATGTGTGTTTAATACATAAAGACTGTGTGTGCGTGATCAAAACATAAAACTATTTTTAAAGCTATCTATTTTAAATGAAAAACTATCTCACTTAAAGAAATAAACCTCATTCAAACACTTCGAGATTATATTTTTTCTTAAACTCAAAACCTTTGGCAATGTTTTAACAGACAAACATCTTTATCGAATCATTTTTTCTCGCACATGTCTTAAATCATCTGACTTATAAATTTTCAAAGATTAACAGAAAATTGGCCAATTTAATATATAATTAACCTCAACGCATTCACTTAAATATCCACACACTTTCACGAAGCTTGTAATTTCATTTTTCTTTCAGTTTCGAAAATTGTAAAAGATGAAACTATCAACCACTTCTGGATAAATTTATTCTTCTTTTGAGACTTGGAATTTTGTTAACTGTGTGATTACTTTGAAAAATTTTACAACAAGAGAATCTTCTTTTATTTCTTGAATTTACCTTTCAGATATTCACTTACCACTCAATCACATTTATGAAAAAAATTACGAAAAATTTACGATATTCACTAATCATGGATAACATAGCTATTTATATAATGATAAGAACTTTAAATACATTTCAAAACACTAATTTCAACAAAAAAACTTAAGTTTAATTCATGAATTCTGTTTAGCAGGCATAAAGTATAGAAAACTGGAAAATTGTGCGAGAATAATATGAGAAATCCAATTTAAAATTTTGAATGAAGGCTCATCACATATATATGAATAAAAACTATAAGTTATGCGTGAAAATTGGAAAAATTACGAATTTGCATGATAATTGCCAATTCGTATAATTAGGATTTTATTGAAGCTGGTATATATTTTCTCAAGTTGACTTATTAATTATAGCATATTTTGTTATACTAAAAACTTACAATTAATTAAGCCTATTAGATTTTGTTAAAATTTTTTTCTATAGCTGCAAAAGTTTTTCCCTAATTGAAATTAGTGTTTTGAAATGTATTTAAAGTTCTTATCATTATATAAATAGCTATATTATCCATGATTAGTGAATATTGCACGTTTTTTCGTAAATGTGATTGAGTGGTAAGTGAATACCTGAAAGGTGTCAATTTTTTAGCATTTGACTTCATCTTGCTCAGTCATAAACTGCAGCCACTTGTCTTGATGTAACACTATAAAAGACAAGACAGTTTCTAAAGACACATCTACTTTGGTGACTATCTTCCTTCTCAGGACTGAGGAAGTGTATGATTAATTGTCTAATGATTATGAATAATCAGTTGGAAGAAGTAAACGAAGGTTTGTCTTAATTTTGGTAACATATTTTGTCATCGGTGAAAATCAACAGAATATGAAAGCTCTTCATATGTTATGGCGATCTGTTTCAGATGCTATCATCAATAAACAGGAAATGATAAGGGGAATAAAAAAAATTACCGGATGAGGTGAGGATTTATTTCGAATTTGTAACACTTCAATGTGGTGGGGAAAATGGTCATTTGCTAGGTCCAAGGACTTTGAAGCATCTTTTAAGATGCCACTTAAGACAGCAACTTGGCAAAAACTTTCAAATACCCTACAATAAATTAGATCTCGATATTCCTAGATCTTTAATATTATATATTAATTTGGAGGAGGAGGAGTAGAATCACTAAAGAATTAGTTGATCATTTATAATCTGTAGTAAACAATAATTTAAAAAAATATTGCCTCTTGTATAGAAAAATAGCATTTCACTTTATATTTTCAGAAGTATTAGAGTTGTAGGAGGATGGTAGAGATTGTAAATGATGTGAGACACTTTCCAACTTATAACTTCAAAGCAACTGGATCAATCATACTTCGTTCAGTTACGTATTGCTAATGTTCATATTTTAGAACTTTTCCCTGTAGCCCCTCAGAAGATATTTAACGGTTAAAATTCTTTTTCCCCTCAAATCAAATTCATGACCAAAAATTACCGTACAGTGATAAAAAATAGGTGGGGGGCGTCCGAAAGCAGGTGGTGATGGGGCAAAATGGGGATCCATTCGGATTCAGTAGGTCATTTTACATAAGAATTTGCAGGAATGGTGGGGCTCAGAAAATTTTTTTTTGCAGCGCAGTGTTATTATAAGCTAACTTCACAATACTCTTTGTGAATTCGTCATTATTTACAATATTTTCTACTGGAAATTAATAGTAGTCTGATTTTCCATGTCACACCCGTTGGCGAATTTTTTTGCATCGATCGATCGTGTTCAATAGTAGTAAGTAAATGGATAGTAAAGTAAATCAATACAGTTTATTAATTTTTTAATATTTTAGACATTGTTTAATAATTATAAAGTATCTGCAGTTTTCATAAATATTTTTTTGATTTATGTGTTTATTTTACTTGGATAAAATGTGTACTCATCAGAATAACTTCCATTAATAAGTTTTTGAACATCTTGGGGAAAAAAAATGAAAAATTTTAATTTGCCTGTCCACGAAATGCTTGTGTTTTGTCAGACTATTCTAATGAAAGTTTAGTTATCTAAATTATATCTAATTCATATAATATAATTAACATTATATCTATGCACATTCTGCAAAAACTTTGTTAAATGACCTAATTCCCTTTTGAACATATCCTTGACATATATTATACTTGAATGTAAATTTGAAAATTCCTGAGACATTAAAAATAATTAGCGATATCTTCATCCTGAATACATTGTTTTGTCACTCTATTTTTAGAAAATTATTTATCATTATATTATCCATTAGAATGTGCAGGAAGAACTAAAATGATAATTATCTTTATCCAATATATAATCACACTTATTTTATATATATCACTTATTACATTTTTTATACATTTTAGAATGTTAATGAGAATTTCTTAATCAATCTGGATTTCTGTTCTATGATTTACTTTCCACTGAGATTATTAAAAGTCTATATTTTAAAAGTTTGTCTCCCTATTGATACCGGTTATTATTCAGGACATTTATAACTCCTAGTTATTATTATTAATAATTGTGCATTGGGATGAGTGTATTTAATTTAATTTTTCATATATGATATTGGAGAGCAATGGATGTTGGGTACAATTCGCATTTTTTCATTTCCTCTCACATCTTTTTATTTCCCTATACTATATTTTTAACTATAATGACACTTTGAAGTACGAAGGCAGTATATTAAAGAAAATCCATCTATTGATGCTGAAGAGTATCCCAAGTTAAAGACTTTAAAGGAGATCAA